>CABHPH010158715.1:45163-74242 GCA_902168325.1 Peromyscus nudipes
CACACACACACACACACACACACACACACACACACACACATACACACACACACATGCATGCATGTTAAAAGGGGGGAAACATCTGGACACACACATACAGAAGCAATGCCATGTGATCATGAAGAAAAGCTATCTTCAAGGCACACAGAAAAAGCATGGAGTGGATCCTTTATGCCTGGCTGTCTATGCATTCCCGTTGCTGAAGCCGTCTGTGGTATTTCATGGCCATCCTCAGAAATAAACATAACTGCTCATTTTCCAAATTCTGCCTGGGGAGTCCTGGACTGCTTGCCTCTGATCTCAGGTGTAAAGCTCTGCTAATATGGCAAGGGGCGGGGGGGACTTATGTGCCTTCAGCCCGAAACAGAGCCCTGGATCTTTGTGCATTTGGCTCCCTTCTGGAGGATCAGGCAGCTCTGGGCTTCCTGGAGAAGATACTTGTGTCTTAATTGACAGGCTTTAAATAAGCACAAAACCCCAGGGATCTGAGACTCTAAGCACAAAATCCCGAACACTAGATGGTAACTAGATTAAATGCGTATCGGTTACGTTGCTCCGTGCTTTATGCTTTACTCTGCTCTGTAATTGCCA
Source organism: Peromyscus nudipes (assembly GCA_902168325.1). Taxonomy (NCBI): domain Eukaryota; kingdom Metazoa; phylum Chordata; class Mammalia; order Rodentia; family Cricetidae; genus Peromyscus; species Peromyscus nudipes. Next base: position 45,755 of record CABHPH010158715.1, read on the forward strand.
GTTGGAAAAATCAACGTATTTGACAAAATGACCTAACTTTCACTTAACCATTTTATGTTTTAAATCATATTGGAAAAACACGCATTTGTAGAATACGGGCCTCCAAACAAATAGAATCAAGCCATGATGTCCTTTGTTTAAGGAACACGCATTCAGAATTAGGGCCACGAGAACATTCCCAATCTCGTGGCAATTTACTCTGAGGACTTGATTAAACTCCGCACTCTAATTTTATCTGCAGACATTCTGATTTTCCTGTAATCTGATATGCATTGTGCTGGGTGGAAGTAGAAACATGAATTCCATATTTGAAGTTTTTCCCACGTCACCCCAACAGCCTACGGACTGTGAGGAGCAAGCTCACTGAAGGGGGGCGGGCATGGATTCCCATGGTTGGTGCAGCTCTGTAGGGCCTTCACCCATGCACTCAAAAACGTCTACTTGCAGTTAAGTAATGCAAAGCTCTTTGCACAGACTTAGCTAATATCTGTGGACCCCATCACCCCGTTTAAGAGGACTTTGGGTAAGAACAGTTTTCCATTTGCCCTCTGAGGCCCCTGGCAGGTCAAGCTCACAGTCAGGTTTTGTTGGCCCTTTCCTCGGGGCCTAAGCCCTGGGACAGAGTGGAAGGCTGTAATACAGCCTGTCTTTTCTAGTTTACTACTTCTGACTAAAATCATAACATTCCCTCCAACATAATGACGGCATCAATTAGACTTCGGCAAAGGAAACTCTCTGATGGAATAAATTTAGTTGTGGGAATGGAAACCTCTCCAGGAGACCCTGAAGCAATGATCTGTGGCCTCTCAGGAGGTTGGGGGACAGATGTGGGGCAGACAGGAAGTCCACAGGGATACCTAAACTGTAGCAAGCCACTGGCTGCTTCTCTTGCCACTTTCTTCCTGTGTTACCCTCCAGTGTGGGGGGGGCACACAAGACCCAAATAAACCCGAGGCTGAAGCCATTGAGAATCTTTACCCTGAGAGAACATCCCTGGGGACAGAGACTCTTATATACAGCTGTGCAAATAGCAAATGTCCAGTCAGGGAAAGAACGCACCATCCAATTTTAAGAATATTCAAATCTTCTTTTGAATAGCCCAAGACGTAGGAAATTTATATGGAAAATGGCTTCCCTCAATGCAAGTCCTTCAGCTAACAGACTTAGAGTGGCTATCGGAATGTTGTTACAATTTCTTCAGGTCCTGAGTTATAGATCAGGAGACTTTAGTCATTTTTCCAGGAGTGACTTCAAAAGCAAACAAAATAAAATGGAAGTCCTATACGAAGTAATTTTGAGCAATTGTTTAAGACATGAATGTCCAACTACTAGCACCTACAGAATCAAATCTATCTTCCTTCCTTTCTTCCTTCCTTCCTTCCTTTCTTTCTATCTCTCTTTCTTCTTCTCCTTCTCCTCCTTTTTTTTCTTCTTCTCCTTTTTTTTTTTTTAAATAAAACTGCCAACCGAGTTGAAAAATCCTTTTTATCCTGGCTGCTGCCCAGGAGGATGAATGAGGTGAGTGAGCCTCAGCTACAGCCATCACGGATACTGCAGACACCTCCAAGCTGCAACCCTCCCCAGGGATGCTATTAGTGTCCCAGGTTCTTGTACAGAGAGGGAGACAGGAGAAAGTGATTGCTATTCAGATCAGCCTCAAGGCCAAGGCTGTCTGGGCTGGCATCACCAGGTAAATAAAAGACAGCCACTGTGGACTGAGCACACCCTCAGCCCCCGGAGTGGAAAAGGCAAAGCTGCTTCCACGGTGTGTGTGGCTAATCTCTGTGAAATGCCTCTAGCCAACCCCCCCTCCACCAACAAATAAATAAAAGATGCATTTTTACGATTTTGTATCACTCAGTCTCTTTCCATCTCTATCACCCCTAGTGGTCAAGCACTGAGCCTCTATGGAGTGTTCCAAGGAAAGGACCTGTCACTTGTTTCCTGGGAGATGGCCCCTCTACATAGGGACAGTGTCCATCCACTTATCAGAATAGAATCAAGAAACGCAGCGAGGTCACTGGCTCTGCGGCTTAAGTGAACTAACTAAACAGTCTCAGGACAATGGCTGACATTCACTGTGCCCAGGACTTCTTAATAGTCATGATTTCAATGTGACCCTGTGAGGTAGCTAATACCCTCATTTTATAGGTAAGAAAACCAAGATCCAGGGAGGTTAAGCAACTTGTTCCGAGGTCACACAGCTGCATAGAATGGTGGCTTTGGGAGACTGCAAAGCCAAAGCCTCCCCACTCTCCAGAGTCTCAAGGTGAGCACCTACCTATCCATGCTGTGCCACATTGCTCCTTTCCCTGGCTCTCAAGGATCAACGCAATCCATCAAGCCATTTAAAGTGATTTCTTGTCTTAAAAAAAAAAAAGCCTTTTCCTTGCGTATCAACCCGGCTCTATCTAAACCTCCATCTTCAAGCTGACTTGCAGGGAGCAGAAGGCTGTGGTCCATGGGAGTTCAGGGCCCCTCCTGGGAATGTCTGTCTGTGTAAGACTAAACCGTGCCATATAAATCTTGTCCAGGAAAAGAAAAGAACGGTTGTGCGGGAGTAGAGTTACCCCAGCTGCCAGGACCCCCTGTGCACGGCCCTGGGAGATCAGAGGGGAGCCAGACCGATTGATTCCTGGCCCAGAGGGCCCTGTGTGAAGCCAACCCTCCTCAGGTTTCCAAGGTTTCCAGGAGGGCAGGTTGGCTGGGAGCCTTGCGGGGCTGCCCAGACTGAAGGATGCATTCTGCCTTGTGGCTCCAAAGATAAGTTGAGGGCGGCAGACTGGATAACAAGCTAGACTCCCTGCTACTCTGATAAGATAGAGAGCCTCTGTCTTTGAACATGTTATTAATACTCTGCTCAGCCCTATGGCCAGTGCAAGAGTGGTGAGCCTGTTCCTTTCATCAAAAGAAGCCAGGGCCTCCTCAGGTCTACGGGAGGGAGTACAGACAGAGATGCGGGCCCAGGATACCACTGAACATCTGGGTTCTTTTCTGGGCTCCTGGGGGCGGGGTGAGTGGGGGGCTCAGCCCCAGCTTAGCCTTGAGGCTTCTGCCACAAATGTCTCCCTTGCTATGTAACCAGGTTTAATAAAACATGGATATTGTATAATAAATACTGCATTTTCATGAATCTGCCTGTGAGATCAAGTGCTGTGCTAGAAAATATTATGAAATATGTATCAAAATCTATTACAGCCTCCTCTGAGCATTTTATATAAATCGCTACCTGTCAGAAGGGTTTGTGGAGAGAATCTACTCCATGGAAGGCCCAAAGCCTTTTCTCTGTTGCTATGAGATATTAATATATTAGCATAACATTTTTAAAAATGCAAATCTGCCCCTGGTGTTCACATACTCCGAGTGGCACCCTAAGAAACACGCTTTCCATCCACTTGATCAATGGCGGCTTCTGCCCCCGCCCTGCTCTGGGCAGGGCCCCTTGCCAAGCGGCAGCCAAACTCTGCTCCACAGCGCCCTCTACTGTCAGGGAATAAGAACTTGCTTCCTCAGCTCCTCTTTTTTAAGGGTCAGGACCACATTCTCTGCATCTTCTTCCTCCTTAGAGCACTTTGCCTTCGAGTGACTTAGTGAAGGATACCATGGACCTTCCCCAGCACACAAGCCCATCTAGCTCCTCTCTGTGTTCTTCCTTTTTACTCTCTTGCAACTCATTGGAGGTCTTCTGGGAAAATCTTACCCATTTTCCAACCTTCACTTTTTCATTTCGAAACCAAATCCAACCAACCTCGGGATTGTTTCGATGCAAATTTGGTGTTGACGATGTGGCTACAGACAAAGCATGTGCCCGTGCTTTGCCATGGCGGGGAAAGCAGTGATGCTTTGGTGCTCTCCATTTCCAAAGCTTGGGAGAATTCCTAAATAAGGCGTTCTTGCCTTTCACTCTGCTTCTATTGTGAAACCAACCCACAAGCCTTTGATGGAGACGAACTTTAAACATACTGTTGTACTCAGCCTGATTATTTTTCTGCTGACTTTCAAAACAAAACCTTCTTGTCCCTCTGCCCGCTATGTAATTCACCTACAACAGGGGTCAAGCTGTTTGAGGACTGGTCTAGAAGGTTGTAAATTGCAATATATTCATAGTGTTCTGTTCGTGTGTGGCGAATTGTGATCGGAATATTAAGTCAGTTCTCTGCCAAGGCCTTGCAGGTTTAGGACAGCTCTCATGAACCTCTAAGTTCTTATTGGCTTTATTTTTAAGCCAGGTCTCGCCACAGAAGCCAGGTTTTGCTTGGTGAAATCAGCGTTGCATGGGTGTGAGCCGACTATGTGGTTTACACCACAGCTCCCTCAAGACTTCTGATATCAATGCTGAAGTGTGGACAGCCCAAGTAAACTGTCTTACAGAGTTGTCCCCTTCCTGTGACAGTCATACCCTGAATGTTTGGGGGAGGGGGGCACTCAGTGAGTCTTCTCTCTTTCTCACGTGGAGGGTTCCAAAGTCTCAGTCTGGAACATTCTACCCAGAGTCCCAAGGAGTGCTTCAGACGACCTGGGTGATGGTGATGATGTCATTATTCCCCACCCTGTCCTCCATCTCCTTGGTCTTTGGGACACTGTATCCCTGAGTAAGTCACCTTCTCATCAGTCCTCAACTTGGGATGGGCTCAGAACGCTGCTGAATAGGTTCCATCCTGCACGCATGCGTATCACATGGGAAACCAGGAGGGCATCTCCTCAGAGAAGCAACCTATCAGCATGACTGTGGGTCCATTCTGCTCTGCTGGGCACCCAAACTAGACAGTCCTAGGTGACAAACCCAGAGGAGTTCCCATTCACACACGTTTCCACAAAGATGGTGAAAGAATCTTGATGGCTGTTCGAGAATGAGGATAGTTTATTATCCGGGTAGCTTAAACACAACTACATAAAAGTAGCTGTAGCAGAGCAGATGGCGCTGAGTGTGGCCTAACCCAAACACAAAATCTTAAAATTAACTTAAAATATGATGAGGGTGTGTGTGTCTCTGTATGTGGTGATTTGTTTTTTGTTTGTTTGTTTGTTTGTTTGTTTGTAACTGTATTACATGGTAGATAGCAACCTTTCACCATGACAAAAGATTGGACATACCTGGTAGGCAAAACAGAGAAATTCTGACAGTCATTTCTAGTTACCCACATCACCAAGCACGAGATCATCTTTAACTGCATGAGCAGAAAAGACCCTAGCGTCCCTTGGGCCTGTTTTTTCTTTTATAGATTTTCCTGCCCTAGAAAATTTGCACAGAGATGTCCTTTCTAGAATCAAAGTTGAGCCTTGAAAATTCATTGACATGCCTTTGGAGAAAGCTTAATTTCTTCCAAAACGGCCTTTCTCTACGTGGAAGGTGGCGCCCCCTACAGGCCGCCGAGCTCTGATCTTCCGGGATACTCATCTCTGATTCTTCACTCCTGCTTGGGAAACTGGCCAGGAGGTTCAGTCCCAGCCTTTCTGCAGATAAAAGTCGTGTTCTGACTGGGTCAGAGCTGCAAAGGGATCCCCCACAGGGCACAAACAGGCTGCGTTTGCTGCTTCGTTCTCTCCAAGCAGTGCTGTGGAGGGGATTCACATCTAGCTATTTCCTGCCTCAAATGATGAGCCACAAAGGGAAGACAGCCGTCTGGATGGTGTGGTAATGGGCTTAGCTCCCCGAGCACCAGAGGGCTGTGACCTTTTGTAAAGAACAAGGTGGTAAGATCAAGGAAGGGGAAAACCCTTTGGGCAGCCACTCCCTATGCTGAGAGTCCTCTATGCTGAGTCCTCTATGCTGAGAGAGCTTACTGGGGGGTAGGACACAGGTAAGCAAATGCCTGTCAAGCCTGAGTCCTTTTTACAGACATATTCCAGTTTCTTGGGCTGGGAAGAGTATAAGATGTGAGTTACTTTACCCTAAAGGGAAATCTCAACAGCTAAGCCTCAGTTGGATCCATCCGAAGGAAGCTGGGGACCTCCTACCGATTTCCTCTCTCCCTTCTGGAAAACTCCATGTTGACTTCCCTAATTGTCACAAGGTGCACTTAGCCCAGGGGTGTCGGAGACCCTGACCTAAGACAATTGTTGTCTCTAGGGCCTTTCTGGAGGCAGAGGCAGCCGAGGTGCTGGAGGTGCTGAGAGGGAAGCAGGCCTCTGTGCATCAGAGACAAAGCGTGCCTATTAGCAAGGCCCAGTCGACTTGCCATAAGGCGGCTCCGGAGGCTCAACCTCACACCTGGCAAGACCAGGTCATTCATTCCCAAAGACTCCTGGGGCAATCTGGACCGACTGGTAGGGCTGGTAGACGCAGTGTGCTGGCAGCTTCCTCTGGAATGTAGGTTTTATTTTCTTCACATTTAATCTTGCCAGATGTTTTTCAACTCTACCCTTAGAACTTAAGAGGAAAATGTTACTTTTATGAACTAACATAGAATAAGTAGAAAATCTACACTTCTTGACTCAGATTCTATGACTTCCTCTGATTCTTCCTTTGAAGAATTTACTTTGCCCTCAGCCAGGAGTGTCTTACAAAGCGCTTAGTGTAATTATGAGTGGCTTTGAAACCACTGGTTCTTAAAAACTCCTAACTCTGGGGACCTCTTCTCAGAAGAAATATAATGAGCCTGTACACAAGCGGACAAATATGATTCTAAAGCACGTGTCCGTCACTTCTCTCCCCAGGTAATTTTTGGGGTGGGTTAAATATGTCTATGCCCCGCCTCCACCATGGCTACATGTACAACACAAATCCTGCATCTAAGGTTCAAAGAACGTGAAGGAAGAAGCGAACATAAGGATTGTAAGAGCCAGGGTACCCGAAAGGCTGCTGTGAGATGTCTTCTCCGGAAGATGGCAGGGAAGCTTCACCCAGGAGACCTCAACAGTATGGCTGCTGAGTTAAGACCTGAACAAGGGCCACACGAGTAGCCCTGCTGACGGGAAGGAGGAATTTCCTGGGGCCCACCCCTCGAAGAAAAAACAAACTACGGGCAAACAAGGAATGCCGAGAGTGGAAGAAATGGTTCTCCTCAGGGAAGAAGCCCCCCAGTTGGCTGTCTAATACCAAGTGGTCAGCTCTGAAATCATATACGCATAAGCAACACCAAATGAACTCAGAATGTTATGTCTATATATCTAGACACACCCGTATACACATGCATCACAATAACAACATTTTTAAAAAGAAACGATGACTTCAAGAGGGAGCAAGGAGGTGTGTGTGGGGTAGTACTGGGGAGGGGTTGGAGGGAGAAAAGGGAAGGGGAAAATGAAATTGTGTTTTAATCTAAAAAAAAATTAAGAAGAATGAAAAAAAATCTCATCTCTGTCCTGTGCCTGGAGGCCAAGCATTGAAGCTGGAAGTGAGAAGCTGAGTCTGAGGACTTTAGAAGCCATATTCTCTAAAGGAAGTCCCAGGACCTCAAACGCACGCAAGCATGCACACATGTGCGCGCCATGGTTCTGCCAGGGACTGCCACACACTAGCACTGCCCTTCTCCAGTTACCTCTGTTTAGCTACATAAATAACCCCTACTCTTTGGTTTAAAGCAGTAGCTACTGATTATTTTTCATAATTCCATGGGCTAACTAACGGGCCTCACATGGGCAGCTCCTGCTCTGGTCTTCCGCAGTTACAGGCAGATGGTGGTGGAGCTGGAACATTCTAGAGGGTTCTTCACTCCCTTGTGTGGATGAGCTGGACTAGATGAGAATGGATGGGGATGTCCCACTCTGTGCTGCTTTCTACTAGCCGGCTTGGCCTCCTAATGGTACAGTGTCTGGATAGTCAGACATTTTATGGGGCATCTGCTTCACGGTGCACAAGAGTTCTGAAAAGCTTAGTGAGTGCTTAGACCTCTGTCTGTCTGTCTGTCTCTGGGGTGTGTGTGTGTGTGTGTGTGTGTGTGTTTTACCTGTTTTGTTTTTGTTTTCTTTCCTTAAGACAAGGTTTCACTATGTAGCACTGGCTAGTCTGGAGCTCACTCTGTAGACCAGGCTGGTCTCAAATTCACGGAGATCCACCTGCCTCTGTTTCCTCAATGCTGGGATTAAAGGCGTGTGTCACCAAGCCTGGCTTAAGGTTTTTCTGGACTGAGCCTCAGAAGACCCAGAATGCCATACCTATCACTTCCTATAGGTAAGGCTAAGGTCATGTCAGATTCAAGGGCAGGAGAACCAGACCCCATCTTTCAGTGGGAGGAGGGGAACCCAGTGTGTGACCTTGCTTAAACTTTGAGCCACATATCCATTTGTATGGTCAAGCATTTTGCATGCTCTAAGTTTCATATTAAATGCCATTTTCAAGTTCTTGAATCTCTAGATGAGGCTAATTTCTCCTGTTTGTACAGTGCATCTATACAACTCTAAAACATAGGCACACAGATTTTCCAGACCTTCACACTATTTAATAGCTATCCATTTTTCCAGTGACTATAAATTCTACAAGAGCAAAGTCATGGGTTTTTTAAGGTGTGTGTGTGTGTGTGTGTGTGTGTGTGTGTCCATGAAGTCTAGAAGAAGGCATCAGATCCCAGGAGCTGGAGTTACAGGTGATTGTGAGCCACCTAGTAGGAGTGCTTAGAATTGAATCATATCCCCTCAAAGAACAGCAAGCAATCTTAACTTCTGAGTCATCTCTCCAGCTCAAAGCCATGGTGCTTAATGTTTTACTCAACACTACTTCCCAGACACTTATCCAGTGTCTGATCTTTATTCAGCTTCTGCATCGAGCTGAGTCAATACTGCCTTTCAGTGAATGGGGAAGCAGGGTCAGAACTAATTTAGCTGGCATCTCCCTGGGGTTCCTCACTCACTCTGAACCTCTGAGATGTTACTCATCTCCCAGACCATAACGCTACTCTTGCAGATCTTTCAAATAAAAGCCTCAATACTTTAGAAGCCTGCTGGCCATGTGGCCATGTGGGTTGACCCTGGCATCTTGGAGGACTCAGGGTTTTGTGATGGAACAGGCCCTGTGCAAGGTCACTCTACAGTGTTTCAGGCATAAGATGGCAGTAGTGGTGTTAGCCTGTCATTCAGCCCACCTGTGAGGTAAGGAGGCTCCACAGTAGTCACTGACGTCTTGGAAGCTGGAGGTGGAGCATGGGAACAGGGAATTCAGAGCAGACCCTCAAGAAAATGCATCTTGTGGACCTTATGGAACTTTGGTCAGACTCTGCTATTGGAAATGGGGAGGTTAGGAGGGATTCATAGAATGGAGTTCTGATTTGGCTAGTGAGACAGAGATGGGCCACAAAAGATAAGAGAGCCATTTTCCATCATCAAGCTGTGAGGGAGGGGCTGGGCATAAGGGCAAGCCAGACCTCAGTCAGCACCATGCCTCAAGAAGAACACATCTTTGTTTCTATCCCTCCTGCTAATTCCTGGATACTCACTTGTGGTAGCTGTTAAGGCTATTGGAGGGAGACTTTGTCCTTCATACTTCTGGCATGTGGTGTGGTTTGTAGAACCAGCTGACAAAATCTGGCCAATGAGATATGAGAACAAGAAGACTCCGCCCCCCTCCCCCTCCCCATCAGAGCCTGTGATCAGAGCCCTCCGAGATCTCCTTTCTTTTGGTCCTGTGTCTAATGTGACAATATTGCACACAGCAGCTGCCTCTTAGCCTGGGCCTCTGAGTCATTTAGTGATGAAGAGAAAGAATCCTCTGGCCTGCCTGGAACAGCCCAGTAGCTGGAGGAGCCCAAGAACCTGTGCTGCCTCAGCCACTGTTGTACAAGATGGTCTGTGGGCTTGCCAACTCGCCCCATGTCAGAAGGATCTGGATGCCATTCTATCCCCGATTCTGACACTAATAGATAATCTTTTGCTTTAGAATTCCTGCAGAGTCCTGGGGAAGTTGAGAAGTTAAGTCCCCACACCTTCCTCACTCTTTCTCATCATTAATACATCACATCATGGTGGTTCCTTTGTCGTAACTGATGAGCCGGCACTAAAGGGTTATTATGAACGAAGGCTCACTCTTTTCTCTCATTTCCGTAGTTCTTACCAAATCATTTTTCTGTCTTTGCACCTCCTTAGGATTCCCTAAACTGGGACAAATTTCAGACTTTTCTTGGGTTTGATGGTCTTGGTGATTTTTTTTTTTGTCCTTGACGGTTTTGAGGGATGCTAGTTAGGAGTTTTATAGACTATTCTTCAAAACTGGGGCTTGTTGGATGTCTTCCTCATGGTTAGACTAGGTTTATGAATTTGTGGAAGGAAGGCCCCGTAGATGGCTCCCAATGAAGGATGTAGACTATCCACACAATGTCACTTTCTGTATTGGCTGTGTTCAATTTCTTGAGGCCAGCTTTCTCAAGGCTCCACACTGGAAACTTCTTCCTCTCTCACACTAACTCTTTGAAAGTTATTAGTATTAGTTACTTTTCTGTTTGTTGTGATAAAAACACCGTGACCAAGGCAACTTAGAGAAGGAAGCCTTTATTTGGCTTAAGTTTCCAGAGGGGTACGGCTCCATCATGGTAGGTCAGGAGGGCAGCAAGTAGCAGACATGAAGGCAAGAGAGAAGTACATCTTAAACCAAAGCAGGAAGCAGAGGGAACAAACTGGGAGTAGCAAGTGACTTTGAAACCTCAAGGCCCGCCCCAAATGACATACTTCCTCCATCAAGGCCCCACCTCTTAAACCTACCCAAACAATGCCACCAGCTGGGGAACGAATATTCAAACACCTGAGTCCATTGGGAGCATTCTCATTCAAACCACCACAAGAAGTCACTAAACACAGCCCACACATGAGTGACAGGAGACATCCTCTACCTCCCTGAAGGAGGTGCATCTACATGCATTATCTAGAATGCATACGAGGAATTTTTCTCTTCTTACCCACTTATTTTATTTGATCATTTGCTTATATTAGTGTCGACTAGTGAATATTTATTTCATACACTATTTTATGTTCCTATGGTAGGTTATTGCAGTGTTCACCACTGGGAACTCATCCAGTTATCGCCTGCCTCTGTTGCTCCGGTACTCCCTCATCTTATGGTCTTTGAACATGTCCTTCCTCACCACACAACACTCCAGGCTCATCCTGCTTATTTCTTGTCCCTGATCTAGATTCAACCGTTGCTGTAAGAAGGCCTGGGTTTATTTATTTATTTAGAAAGATGGGATTAGAATCCAGGTTTTGGTGCTTGGTTAGACACCCAGACATATCATTCTAACACGCAACAAGGCCTCGACCCTGTTGCCCCTGAGAGTGAACTTGATTGTCAGCTGGCTCTTGTGGGGTCACCAAGCTCTGCATAGCACAGCACTCCACCGCCTGTCGCAAACTATTTACAGATAGGGCCCACACACATTTTCACATACAGTCAATGGAAATTGGCTTTTATGAAGGCATATCTATACGTTGTTCATTGCAATACTTCTTGTAGTTGAAGTATTAGCAGAACTGTTTTTCCAATGCCAACTTCTCCCAGAGCCCAGTGCTCTTGGCACCCAGAGAATCCAGAGAGTAGAGAGTTCAGCCTTTCAGGGTGCCAAGACCAGAGGATCTAACCCAAGACGTCAGAGATCAAGGCATGGAGGAGACCGTATTCATTTTAGAATCAGCAAGAGAGTTCTTGCTTGGTTTGAAGTGTGTATGTGTATGTGTGTGTGCAGGAGGGTGGGTGAATGGATATGACTGAGTACACACACACACACACACACACACAAGTGGTGTGAGTGTGTATACCTCAGTTTTGAGGTGTGAACAAATGTACATGAGAATGTTGGTAGGTATAAGATTGTGTTTGTATGAGAATCAACATATAATGTGTATGGGGCGGGGAGACTTAGTGTGTGTGTGACTAAGACGTATGAGTGGGTGTGTGAGCATTAGAGAGTGTGAGGTGGGAATGGAACAGGTCACCTTTTCAGCACCCATTTTCCTTCTTTATTCCACACAGAACATTGGCAAGTGCTTCCTCAGGGCACACCCTGGCCCCTGGAAGGAGATTAGTGTCTCTGGAAGGGGGGGAGGGGAGGGGGTTGGGTCCTGGTGTGGCACATTACTAAGCCTCATCTTTCCCTATCTCCTGAGAATCTGGGTGCAGCACGAAACAGCCAAATATTTTCCCTGTCACCACTAATGATGGCCCCACAAGTTCCCCGATAGCAGAGTTAATTCATTACCATAATTAACAATTTTCTGATATCATACTAACACCAGCTAATTATTCCCTTGGAGACAAAGCAGACTCATAGAACGCCACTAGTAAAGAGGACGCACCCCACCCAGAATCTCAAGCACACACTGTGACAGTTACATTGCCAAAGGGTTCCCAGACGGGCTTGGTGACCTGGAATGTGACTGAGACAGAGGTAAGTGAGTGTCCGTTACCACTGTGGGAGCCCAAACTTCTCCCTATTAGGCTTGCTCCCTTCTGGCTCAGAAACACCAGAGTTTTGGGGACATGTTGGCCATCATGCCAGCCCTTCACTGACACCAGGGCTAGCCCAAAGCAGTCCCAGCCTGGTCTGAGGTCCTCAGGTGCAGAAAAAGAGGCCCTCATCTCCACCTCTTCCAGCTGCCTAGACACCCTAACAGCACCCACTCTCTCTAAGGCCCGTTTGCACATTATTTGAGCAGCACACTGACCAGCCCAGGCTCACAGAAGCCCATTAATACAGTCACTCCTCACCCCTGCAGGCAGGACCTCTCACAGGGGTTCTTAACACAGTGCTTTAAGAGAAGAAGGGCCTGGGCCCAGACGCGGCTCTCAAACACCTGGGACAGATGGCCACCTCACCTCCCGTAACACCTCAGCTCCCTAGTGAAAACAGGAAGCCAGAAGTGAGAGCTCTGCTCACACTCTGACATGGGACAAACCACAAACCCACAAAGACTCATTTGGTGAAAAGAAGAAAATCAAACCCAAGGCTATTTTTTGCTGAGTGACTGTAATGGCCCAAGTGGACACTGGGTTTTCTTACCTTAGTTACTCAAATGGCAACTCCAATGGTGTTTTCCTTTCCCAAGCAAGAAAGTCCCTCCTCAGGGGAAAGTTCAGTCAGCTCTTACCTGACGCCTCTCTGTATTCATACACTCCTTTTAGCAGCTGATGTTTCTTAGAAAAGTCTTGGTTCCAGCAAAATGGAGAGGAAAGTACAGAGATTTGTTGGATGCCCAAGCCCCACACATACACAGCCTCACTACTGCAAACAGCCCCCACCACAGCGGCACATTCCTTACAACTGATGAGACCCAGGACACATCCTTACCACTCAAGGTCCGCCATGTCATAAGTGTTTGCTTTTGGGGTTGGGCAGTCTATGTGTTTGGTCCAATGTAGGATGACATGGGGCCAATATGCAAGGCATGGTGGCTTCCCACCCTAAGGACTCTTGCTTCGCTTCTGCCTCCCTTCTTCTCTGAGCCTGACTTGGCCACCACTCATCTTGTTATTGTCTTCATAGTTTTGAATGTTCCAGAACTCAGAGCATATGGCCCATAGCCGATTCAGACTGGATTATTATTTTTTTTTTAATTTTTGATGTGGGAAATTACCCAAAGTGGACCATCTTGGGCTGGAAAAATGGCTTAGCATTTAAGAGTAATTTGCTCTTCTAGAAGTCAGTTGGCTCACTACTACCTGTAACTCCAGCTCCATAGAAGTTGATGCCCTCTTCTGGTGTCTGAGGGTACTGCACACATGTGGCATACACTCATACAGACTCACACATACACATTAATAAAGATAATAAAGTGAACCATCTTAGTCATATGCCTGAGTGACTCCATGTTCAGGTCTTAGGAATTCATTTCTTTCTGGCACTGAAGAACATTCCACTGTCAGATACACCACAGTTTCTTTAGTCGTTCACCATCTACAAGATTCTGAGTTCGCATCCAATTTGGCAATTGCAAATCAAGCCATGAGTAGAGTTTTGTGTGAACGTAGATTTTCAATTCATTTGGGACAAATATAAGGAGAACAACTCTGGATTGTGAGGTAAAGGTGCTCAGGTCACTTTCACGTCTTCATGGAGGAACAGCAGACAGACAACGCAAGGGATGTACTCCAGATTAAGGACAAAGGTGTTGAGGTGATGGCTCGTTGGTAAAGTGCTTGCTGATGCCTTTGGTCTGAGTTCAAATCCCGAGAGCCCACCTAAGAGCAGGTCGGGCAGCTCCTCTGTAATCAGTGCTCCTACTGGGGCGGGAGATGGAAGGAATTCCCAGAAGCTCCTGGATTAGCTTAGCTCAGCTAAGATAGCATCATAGCAACAACAAGACAAGACAGAACCACAAACAAAAACAAACAAGACCCTGCATCAGACAAGGGTGATGGAGCAACAATATCTGAGGTTGTCTCCTGACCTTCACATGCAGGCCTAACCACATATATACATGTTCATATAACACACACACACACACACACACACACACACACACACACATACACACACACTTGATTCAGGGTGAAAATGAGCAATTAAGATTTCTTCCTCCATCTTCAGTCTCCTCAGAGGAACCCCACATTCAGCAGCATCTACGGTCTGCATGGAATGGGACCTCTAAACTGTAGGACACCAGAGCTGAGTGAGGCTTGTCACCACCTGTGTACATACGTGTGTGTGAACACACACTTGGAGGGGAGACACATCAGTCTCAGCACCTATGAGGAATCATTTTTTTTCCCTATTGCTTTATCACCCATAATTTTTCATTTCATAAAAATGAATATGAACCTAATGAGGCACGTTAGGGTTTGATCGCATCGACAATGAGGCCAATGGCATGGATTTTATCCTTTGCATTTACACGGCATTTCATGCCCCAAATTGGTCCCTAGGTCCTGTCACTATTACATGTCATAACAAGCGGATGAGACGAAATGTAAGGCTCTGGAACCTTTGCAAATGGAGCTCGCACATTCATCCTGGACCCTGCTTCTCTTGACCGGGTTATCATAGGAGCTCCCAAGACAGGATGGTCCTTTGGATGTCTTGTCAAGTGGGCAGGAGAGGGTTGGGGAGTCTGCATCACCCTGACTTGGAAACAGGGAGCCAGAGAAAGACTGGGACTCTAGAACCTGCAGGGACAGAGGCAAGAGATAGAGATAGATAGATAGATAGATAGATAGATAGATAGATAGATAGATAGATAGATAGATAGATACATACATACATACATACATACATACATACATAGATATATAGTTATATAGATAACAGACAGACAGACAGATAGAGGAAGCCACTCAGTGAGCCCCAAACCATCCCACTTCATCTGCAACCAGGTAGCCAGCAGAAAACAAGCCCCAAGCCACAGGACACACGTCCTTAGATATAGAGCAGTAATGGGAACCAGCCATCATCCTGCGGCCTCACTTCCCTTCACAGCTGTTCTTGCTCTGCACCATTAGGGACGTTCCTGCCCCCTGCCTTTTCTCACACTGCCTCTCAGCAGGAAGGTGGTGGGCTGTAGGGACGAGATAGGCAGTGTGGGTGTGGATGCTGAATAAATGCTACCGAAGAGAAAACAGAAGGAGGGGGCTGTAGCTCAGGTGCCTAGCCTGTGCAGGGCCTCAGGGGTGGGGTGTGGTGATGTGAGGGTGTGGAGGGTGTGGGGTGGGTTCCTATTCCAAGCACCTAACAGCTCATAAATAAAGTATGTGAATATGTTCCATTCCCCTATGTGATTTGCACATGTGACTGACTTTGTATTTCAGTTGTTTTGAGGAGATCTATATATACTAAGGAATGTGGGCTCTAAAAACTTTAAATAAAAAATGGGGGGGGAGCCAGTGATCAAGCTGGTTTGCTTTGATGACCTGAGCATCCCAGTGGTGTGGGGGGTAGGGGGACACTGTCCTCCTGGCAGGAAGAGGTACAGTGTATATAGAGAGTTTAAAAACAATAATCCATCCAGCTCAAGCCATCTGCCCTTTACCACCCCGCAGGTCACTACTGTGAATAGTGTAGGTGACAAATAGTTCCCACAGGCCCATGGACACAAGGCCTCTTTGCCAGGAAACACAGGCCAGGGCTGGGCCTGCATGTGGCTCCTGGGGTGTCCTTCTCTATAGAGGTGCTGGGGGGAGAGTGGATCCCTCCTTTCCTGACCACTCCCACTTTCCCTTTCTTCTTTTCTTCCTTTCTTCTTTTCCCCCCCTTTCTGTCTTTCTTTCTTTCTTTCTTTCTTTCTTTCTTTCTTTCTTTCTTTCTTTCTTTCTTTCTTTCTTTCTTTCTTTCTTTCTTTCTTTCTTTTTTCCTTTTTCTTTCTTGTTTTTTCAAGACAAGATTTCTCTGTGTAACAGCCCTAGCTGCCCTGGAATTCACTCTGTAGGTCAGGCTGGCCTTGAACTCACAGAGATCCACCTGCCTCTGCCTCCCGAGTGCTGGGGTTAAAGGCGTGCGCCACCACCGCCCTGTGGCAGTTTTCTTTAACGTGAAGCTTTTCACCTTTGCCTTGAGTCAGTGTGTAGCCATCCTCCTGCTGCCGAATCTAAAGACTTGATGTCCTAGTTCTGAGGCTGTAGGACCAAAGAAGAGTCAAGGTCCCAGTTCTGATGCAGGCAGTGGGGTGAAAGCTGCCCCAGCTCCTCTGGGCTCTTCTCACTCTGTCAACTGATTGGCTGGAACCCATGACACGATGGTCCTGCTTTCTTCGTCCATTGGTCTATATGTTAATCTCATCTCCAAATACCCTCACAGAGACACCCTGACATGTGATCAGATAACAAAAATTCCCATCACAGCTCCTCACATGCAAGAGATGGGGTGAGGGAAAGAAATACATCAACTGATGGTCCAACCGTATGATTCAGATTCTTGGCTACCATACTGCTCACACCCGGGCAGGCCATTTGGATTCTCTCTGTGCCTGTATCCACTCAGGGCTCTGCCAACACCCACCTCTCAACCAGCATATGCAAAGAGCTGGTTCCCTAAACGCCATTACTGGTGGCTTTTGTGTGTGTGTGTGTGTGTGTGTGTGTGTGTGTCCCAGATGGCTGGGGGAATTTCTGATCAAGGGAAACAATAAACTAAGGCAGGCTTACCCAAGGCTCCTGAAGAAAATTCCAATTACTCCCATGACTTTGTCTTATTATTTTTTTATTGCATCTAGCTTTATGACATGGGGCCTCTTAAGGGTAAGAATCTCATCAGATCACAAACACAGCTTTTTCTGAACTAACTAACTGTGCACATGTGGGTCAAAGTCCCGGGAGGCTAGAAATCCTTTCCTATAAGGCCCAGCCATCCCCTAACCTGCACCTCCAGGGCCCCAGGACTCACTGAGTCCTGGATTTCACCAGGATGCCAAGCCCAGGTCTTATTCCCTAACTGAAGCTCTTTCTAGACAGGCATTCTAGTTTATTTGCTACAGCACGTGTGAATTCAAGCTACACTCGGGTATCTACCAGCACAGGAGCGAATAGCCCTTAGAAAACAGACTATAGGCCCTTAAAAAAAATGGCTCAGCAGTTGAGAGCACTGGCTATCTTTTAGAGGACCCATATGGCATCCATTACTCCAGCTCCAGAGGATCTGACACCCTCTTCAGACTCTTTGGCCTATATAGGCATAAGGCACACATGCATATATTACACACACATGCATGCAAAGTACTCACACACATAGAATCAACAAAGCAAAACCAAAACAGACTGCAGGATCCACAGCCCAGCAGCTTTGAGTTGATGAGCAATTATGGGTCAATATGTATTTATTGAGTACCTACTGTATACAGGACATTGGAGGCAGAGACCACAGTGTCCCTTGAGGGCAATGGTTCTCAACCTGTGGGTCACGACCCCTTTGGAGGGTCGAGCGACCCTTTCACTGGGACAATCTTAGACAATTGGAAAACACGGATACTTACATTACGATTCATAACAATAGCAAGATTACAGTTATGAAGTAGCAACAAAAATAATGTTAAGGTTGGGGGTCACCACAACACGAGGAACTGTAGTAAAGGGTCGCAGTGTTAGGAAGGCTGAGAACCACTGCTCTAGGGTCTCAGAGGGAAAGGTCACCCACTTCACTTACCCCAGAACTGTTTCCTCCTCTGACTGGTTAGAACTTGATATTTCCAGTCTGATACACCTGCTTTCCTCTCCTCTTGGGTAGGTGCTCCCCTCTCCTTTTGGGTGGGTGTTCCCCTCTCCTCCGGGGTGGGTGCTCCCCTCTCCTCTTGGGTGGGTGCTCCCCTCTCTTCCTGGGTGGGTACTTTCCTCTTCTCCTGGGTGGGTGCTCCCTTTCCTATTCGGTGGGTGCTCCCCTCTTCTCCCGGGTGGATGTTCCCCTCTCCTCCTGGGTGGGTTCTCCCCTCTCCTCCTGGGTGGGTGCTGTACGCCTTCAGGGCCTTAGTCTAGGTTTCTCTGTAGGCAAAGAGCTGATGATTCCTTTCTCAGACCTCTAGAAACTGCTGGCAACCGTAGATAGGTTAGCACGAGGCACATGCCCGCCACCTGTAGCGGTTGGTCTCTGGGCTGGGGTGCTCCGGGTTGTTGTTTCCTATGTGTTGGGGTGAGGTGCCACTCTTGGGTTTAGAGGCACAACAGGCAGATGCTCAGAGGGGTTGGTAAGAGCTCAGGCTTCTACTCCTGTGGGGGTACAGAGGGTTGAAAGGAATCAGTACTGTTCAGGGTCACTGGGGACATTGCTACCTCACTGCAGAGCTGGAGCCCAGGGGCTCAGGAGGTAGGGGTCTCTAGTCAAGGCTCTGTGCTAAGTCCTCAGAGAGCACTGTCTGGCCAGAGAGTACACCCCTGGCAATTAATAGGCTCGGCCTAGTCCCTCGCAGGGACATTTCACAGCCACCATCTCATGTAGTGAGGCGGTAGTAAGGGCAATGGAGGGAATGTGTGCCTGGGCCCAGCCTAATCGGAGGATGCTGGGCACAATTCTTCCGGCTCCCTTCTGCGCACTGGTGCTGAGGAGGAACAGCCCCACACAGAGGTTCGGGGTTGCCTGTCCTGTTCTCCAGCATGTGCCAGGTCTGCCCAGCTCAGCAGAGTGTGTCCCTGGGGATGCTTTCAGCATCGGTATGACAGCAGGTGTGGGTGGTCTCAGGAAGGAAAGGAGGATGGTGGAGAGGGAGCAGTCTACCTCCAGGCCTAGGTGGTACCCACAGTCGAGGTGTGTAATCAACATCCCTAGTCTCAGAAGGTGAAGAAGAGTCATGGATTGCTAACTTGCTCACTTCTTATCTCACCACTGGGAAGTACTTGATTTATCCCACAGATGACAAAACAGAAACCGACTACCACCATCATGAGTGCAAAGATATTTTCAACACCCAAGGTTAGTGAGAATTTCCTAAAGAAATAAAATAAAATAAACGATGGCCTTAGAAAAATGTATGAGTATGTATAAATAATTATTTAACATATCCGGAAATACATTAATCATGTAATACATCATAAATATAATAAATGCCATGTGCATTTTATATAATAAGTGGTATATAATATACACTGTGAACTATATTTCTTAAATGTCATTTTTCTTATTTATTTGCTTGGCAATGAGTGCCTTGCTGGCATTTGGAGAGCTCAAAAGAGCTCCCAGCAATTGCTGGATACATCTCCACTTCCTCTACAGCAGTGGTTCTCAGTCTTCCTAATGCTGCGACCCTTTAATACAGTCCCTCATGTTGTGGTGACCCCCAACCTTAACATTATTATCGTGGTTACTTCATAACGGTAGTTTTGCTACCATTATAAATTGCAATGTAAATATTTTTTGGAGATAGAGGTTTGTCAAAGGGTCATGCCCCACAGGTTGGGAACCACTGCTATGCTGAGCTGTGGCTCACACTGACTGCAGCATCCCACCTGTAAATGCTGGGAACTGGGCTCCACCAAACATGTCTGAGATGGGCACAGGCTTGGTCACCTCGCTGCACCTGGGCACCCATAGTCCGGTGGGTGCCCCTGGCTGGGCTCCTTCAATGCAGTGAAGGCTGGACCAAGATTCAGTCTTGCTTCGCAGGCTTCTCTGTGAGGTACTGTTATATGGCTGTTTCCTCATAATCGAAACATTCCTGTCAGAAGAGAGTGGGGAGAGTGCCTTCCAGATGGGAAGGGCAAATGTCTAGGAAAACAAAACTTGGAAGGTATGAGAAGTAAACAGCTGTGGGGGTGGAGATTCTGACCACTGAGCCGGAGCAAAGAATTCTCTGTCTAGCTGCCTGTAAGCTGTGCAGAACTCCAGGCTTGCGGTTCTCAAGAGTGGTCACCATGTTGGGGAGGGGGCTTTTCCCTGAGGCCCTGCTTTTGAGTCATCTCTGCTTCCTGTAAGTCAACCCTCCAACACAGTCTTGTTAGTAACCTCGATACAAACCCATTGGCTCACCAAGTTGGACATTGGTGCCATCGTCTGTTGTGGGCTTCTGGGGTGAGTAGATGCGTGTGTGCCATCTCCCCAGGAAAAGTCTCACACTGCAGGAGCCTAGATGAAATGAAAGAGCCGGGCGGTGGTGGCGCACGCCTTTAATCCCAGCACTCGGGAGGCAGAGCCAGGCGGATCTCTGTGAGTTCGAGGCCAGCCTGGGCTACAGAGTGAGTTCCAGGAAAGGTGCAAAGCTACGCAGAGAAACCCTGTCTCAAAAAACCAAAAAAAACCAAAAACCAAAACAAACAAAAAAAAAAGAAAGAAAAGAAAAGGAAAGGAAAGAAATGAAAAAGCGACCTACCGACGGCAGAGTCTGCCACAAACTGTAGTTGTGTGCTCATACCCAAAGAGCCTGTGACGTGTGGAAGTGAGAACAAGAAAACTGCCCAAAGTCCACAGTAGGTGACCTTGAGGGGACATGGCTTGCTGGAGTGGAGTTCAGCTGTCAACCTCATTAGCTCTGCCTAACACCAGCTGGAAACCTCTGCTGTGTCAGCAGAGGCGGCTACGCAGGGAGGTTCCACTTCGGAGGCTTGGAACGCAGATCTCAGAGATTTACAAACACCCCTGATTCCCTCCAACTTTCTCCATGAACCGATGGAAAAGTAAAATGTCATTGCAGGTGGAAGGTGCCCAAGACAACTGTCCAAGGTCAGAGTCTGCCCTTCCTAGGACTTGTGCACCAGCCAGACCTGACCAACCCTCCAGCAGACCTCTTTCTTCACTCCGTATCTGGGCTTCCCGCCACCAGCTCCGTGACAGAAGGCTCCAATGGTGGCTGTGGTCTGGCAGAGTCCCCACAGGAGGTGGCAGTCAACCCCTAGAACCAATCTCCCCAACCTCGGGCTAGGCCAGCGGTGCTGTGGGGTAGGGGTTGCTATCGGGGGTCTTCTCCAAGAAGCCCCGTGGCTAGACATGTCTATTTCTCCAGGAAGTAAGACTAGAAGCTGGGTGAGCTGAGAGACGCCCACCCACAGGCCTCTGTGGAGCCTGGTGCAGGCTCCTGCCAGAGAGACAGATGATGTGGCTTTCTGGTCTCACAGACTCACCTAATGTTCCATGCCTCATCCACATTCACGCAGCCCCAGCCCCAGAAGGAATGAGACTTTTCATCTCCCAAGTCACAGAAAACACCCCAATGTGGCTTCTAAGTGCAGCCACTAAGCCCCACCCCCCTTGATTCACCTCCACAGACTGAATAAATCTAGACTTGAGGGGGCGGGGATGCTCACTTACTAGATGAGTATCCAGACAAGGTGTGCCGATCAGGTCAGCCTAAAGGAAAACCTCTCCCAAACAAACTGCTAATGCCCTGCGCTGAGACTCTGGGATCTGGGGTGACGTTGGCCCAGGGCAAGGTTGCCTAGGGTGGGCTAAAAGGCCTGCCCTCTCTTTCCCCAGTGTGTGAATGTAGGTAAGGCTGCCTAACTCTCCCAGACTCCTTACTGCCTTCCTCTGGGAAGTGTAACAGTAAACTGTGGAAATCTCACGGGCTCCTGTGAACAGCCCACATGTGGCAGCTGCTGTGGCTTGCTGGGATTGTCACCATTATCACTGCCCCTCTGATGATGGCTTAATCAACGGTGGCCATTCTCATTAGCTGTTCACCCTCATCTTCATCACGCGGCGCTGTCCTGACCGTGTACACTGGTGCCTACATCTGGCTCCACGATTCTTACTCTTTTGTCTTTAGCAGTTCCTAAGGAAGCATGTGTTTCGCAGGTGGAACGCTGGGCAGGAGCCACATTCCTTCCCTGTGGACCAGTGAGCAAACAATGCCGGGGGCTGATGAGGGGAGGTGGGCAAGGCAGGGGTGGGGATGCCAAGGAGCAGAGGGCCACTCTGAGGAGGGTGGCGCTGCCGCTGGCAGCACACTGATGGCCCTCTTCCTTTCCAGCACGACTTCCCGGACTCTGAAACGCATTGTGTCACCGCCAGCTTGCTAACACTTGCTGGCTTGTCTCTGTCCCCAAGCTTGTCACTAAGGGGTGAGAGGCTCGTACATGTGGATTCCCAGGTGATGCCAATGCTGCCAGTGTGGGAACACAGACTTTGAGAAACGCTGCTTTAGGTCTAAGCCCAATGATGTATCAGTCAGATGAAATCACTGGCAGGCAAAAATGAAGCAAATGAACTAAGCAATGATATGACAGCTTTTTGGGAGGTGGGGGCGAGGGGGGCACTCTGGACACTACCAAGGTCCAGTTCCAAACCAAACAGAAATTCACCTTTGGCTTTAGATCAAGCAATAAAGAAAGAAGAGCAAGTCCAGACCTCATAGGGTGCCACCTCAGAGAATGGGGTGTCTCCTCAGAGAATGGGGTACCTCCTCAGAGAATGGGGTGTATGCTCAGAGAATGGGGTGCATCCTCAAAGAACAGACTAGTACCCCTCAGCATTCGAGACTGTTTCAGTGAGTCCCCAGGGACCCCAGACTTGTGCAGATGTGAGCCCCACTGACTATCACAAAGGCCTTGTTACACAGAAGCCCTATCCCTGTGCCCGCAGCCTCCCTGAGAAGGCAGCGGAGGTCCCCCTCAGCTTCAGTAATGCTCCAGTGGTCCTTCTGTCTCTGCCTCCCCCAGGCTACTCTGAGCCCCTCCTCTTCTCTCCTCTCCTCTTCCTGTGGTCCCAAACCTGCAAGCGAAGTCAGGGCCAATTGCTCACCCCAGGCTTCCCCTGACAGTTGTTATGTGCATCCATCCCAAACCAAGGTATATGTTACAATCCCTAGTGTGGAAATAAGACAAGCAAGGATGCAGGATTCCAGGCAGCTAGCCCAAGGTTGCTCATCTTGAAGGATGGTTCTTGAACACCATCACCAGCAGATCAAGCCAGAAACTGATTCACCACACAGGACTCCCGGCCTTGACCTTGATTTATTGGATAGTTGTTTCCTCCCAGAGAGAGGCTCTGTAGCTTCCTGAGCTGTGAGCCAATGCAGAAGGTGCAGGAATTCCAGTCACTGGAATAGCTGGCAATAATCAGAATAACATTTCAGATGGCTACTTCCAGATTCACAGCCCACCATGTTAAGACCCTGAATGTCCGACAGTAGAGGGCACTGGGTCCCCAAAGTTCAGCTTGGCAGGAAAGGGAAGGTCTCATCCCTTTCATAGGTGGTTGGTTTCCGAGCTAAACCAGTCCAGAGAGCTGCCTAGCTGGTGGTGTTCCTTCATTCTTGAGGATGCAGTGCCCCTAGGTGGCCATTGCCCAGCATAGCAATCAACAGGATATAATAGCTATTTCTTCCTCATCAAACTGTTGTGTGTTGAGCTTTTAGGACAATTTGTCCCTAGTGTGCTGACTGTGAGACCATAGCCCCCAGCACAGTCTAAGCACACCCCTTCAGGCACTGCTGGGGAGGCTGTGAACCTTGCGTTCAGGGTGGCTGACTTGCAGGTCTGTTTTTGCCCTGTAGGGTGCCACCCTCACCCTTCACACCCCCTACCTGCATAAACTTCCTTTTTTTATAAGAAGAGATTTGAGTATTTTGTTATAGCAACAGAAAATATGTTGTGGAGTATTATTTTATGGTGTGTTTTGTTTATGTTGCATTTGTTTAACTGTGAAGTTGTGTTACTGTGCCTGTCTAAAACACCTGATGATCTAATAAAGAACTGGCCAATAGCAAGGCAGGAGAAAAGAGAGGCAGGGCAGGCAGGCAGAGAGTATATAGAGAAGGAGAAAACTGGGAGGAGAGAGCTAGCTAGCAGCCAGAGAAGGAGGAGGACTCCAGGGGTCAGCCACCCAACTACACAGCACGCCACAGAGTAAGAGTAAGATTTACAGAAGTAAGAGAACGGGAAAAGTCCAGAGGGAGAAAACAGACGGGATAATTTAAGATAAGGAAAGCTGGCAAGAAAGAAGCCATGCTAAGATAGGGCATTCATAAGTAATAATAAGCCTCCATGTGTGAATTTATTTGGGAGCTGGGTGGCTCCCCCCCAAAAAAAAAGAGCCAAAAAACAAACAACAACAAAAACACACTAAGATCTTTTCTAAAATTCATCCCCCTTCCCACTCACCTTCCTTCTGGTCTTCACTTCCAGTGTCCTGTTCCAGGAACTCTACTGGGTTTTGAAGACACAGATACCTCAGGCCAGTCCCTGTACTGACTGTATTCCCAGACCAGTGAAAACTGCATCATGATGATCTGCCACATGGGGCCATCAACACCTGTGTAAACTTGAAGATGGGTTTGAGGACACTCCGGTGTCAGGGCCAGGGCCTGAGCCAAAATGAAGCGCACTGAGGTTTAAAATGCTGGCGCACCTTGGTTATTTACTGCCGCAGGCCAAAAAGAGAGTCTCAGGTATCAGGAGTCCTCAGATTACCTCACCCCTCCCTCTTGCTGGTGATGGAAGGGTGTGAGACACTACACAAGTCCTTTCCTGACTGAACAGTGGTATCCTCCTATTCCTCTTTCCCCGGATGGACTGCTTAGGCTTCTGTAAGAAAGTACCTCTGACTGCGTGGCTTAAACAAGACCTTCGTTTAAACAGTTCTGGAAAAGCAAGGCTAAGGTCACTGGCTGCTCCTGAGATGCCTCCTTGGTTTGCTGATGGCAGCTCACCCAGTCTTTCCTATGATTGTGCATCCCTGGGCTCTCTCTTCTAAGAACACAAGGGTTTGGATTAGGGCCCACACTCATGACCCCACTTAATCTCAGTTACCTCCAGCACATTTAAAGTCCCATCTCTCTACAGTCCCCTTCTAAGTTACTGGGAGGTAGGATGTCAACACGTGGGTGTGGGGGAACAGGATTCAGTCATAGGAGAATCATGCAAATAGGTCTAGGGTACGAGCAACTTTGTGAGAGGGCATTATTTCACCAACATGTTCAATCAACCCATCTAGACAGTGACCAAGCATTGATCTCTTTATCTCCAGGTCAGGAGAAACCCAAAAGCATGGGAAGGCTTCCCTGTTTGCCTCAGCCAGCCCCCTGGGTATGGAGGGCTTATCACTGACGAGGGAAGTCCGCACAGCCCTTGGTTGTGCCCCGCGTGGTCTTTAATTGTCAATCCCCCTCCACTTCTGATGTGGCCAGTAGCTATTCCTCCGATGATACTAGCTTTTGTTCTCAACAGTGTGCAGCTGGTACATTCCACATCTGTGAACGATGTTACAGCTGGAAACCACCAGATGGACTGTGGTGTGCGGAATGGTTATTAACGAGAGTCCCTGGAACTGACATTGACGGACGAGAAAGGGAGGAGACGTGGGTCAAGAGAGCAGTCAAGTGACAATGCCAGCCCATCAATAACCTCAATAGCCAGAATGGTCCCTCAGTGATGGCCTGTGTCAGGCAGAGCCAGCCTTTATAGACCCATATCGATCAGTCACAGATGTGAGCTGCTCAGGAAGTAGACCGACCATGGGTGAGGCAGCTCTCTGTTGCTCAGCCAGCTCTAAAAGGAGCAGGAAGCAGGAGCCTGTAGACAGACAGCATGGCTGGCTGGTGGCCAGCAAGCAGCGTTTCACTGCAAGAGCCAGGGCAGTGCATCCACATGCTAGCTGCAGTCCACACTAAGCCTCTCTGGTTTGCGTCTAAGTGTGGATTCTGGAAGCATCTCTGGCAAGATCCCTGTTGACTTGCCTTCTCAGGAGAAACTTCAGGGGGCAGGGTGCAGGTACATGGCTGAGGGGCAGAACAGCTGCCTGGTCATGCAGGAATTCCTGTATCAGATATAGGTCCTTACAAAAAGAAGATGATAGAAAGGGGGTTCAATGTCAACATCTTTGGCTGTGTTGCTGGACCCAGGGCTATAGCTGGTGTTCCACAGTACCCATCTATACTGTCCAGTCTGCCCTTGCCCTCAGCCATGTCTCAGCTAGTCCCAGTGGCTTTCCTGAGAGGTGTGAGCCCCTCATCTTCCGGCTAGGGTAACTACACTTGGCCATTACTGTCTACCCCGAAAAAGAAACATCTCAGGGGCCACCTGTTCCACATTTCTTCTTCCCTTCCCCAGTATATGACAGCAGCTGGGCATCCCCTTTCTCTTTCTGGTTAGACACCACCTCCCCCATCAGGACCACAACTGCTTCTGATCATCCTTAAGTGCCCAGATTGAAACTGAAGTTTCAGTGTGTGATTCAGCTAGTTTTTTGTCATCTTTTCAGACAGAAGGCTCCCTTGAGAACCAGGTGTTTTGATCTTGAGAGCTTGGACCTAGGGCTTTGGGAAGCACATATGTTCCAAGAGGTTACTGGGAATTAGAGGTACCACTCGTTGGTTCTTAGACCCTTGGGTCCTCCTCTATGGAGACAGAATACTTTGTAGAGTTGATTGACCCTAAGTGTCTCCTGCATCCTGGAGAGTGGCATCCTGCTCTTGTATCTCTGAGCTGGCCCTGTGCCCTTAATAGGCCACACTGACTTCCTGTGAGCCTCGATGGTTCACATGATGTAGTTCCCTGGTTACAGTCAGTTTTCATACCTTTATTCTGTAAGGAAGCTCTCCAGCCCTTTGACAATGATACATGATACCCAACGCTAAACAAACAAGCACTCTGGGGGCACTCTAGCGGCACTTCTGAAGAGCTCTGTGGTCAGAACAGGCAGGGGTATCTGTCTGTTTCTATCAGAATGAGTCACTGGCCTTAATAGGGTGAAAGAGATCCATTGAGATCAGTTTGTTGCTAGCTCAGACTCGTCTGTTATGGCAGATTGGTGATTGGTATGGTAGACCAGGCTTATGTCAACTTTGGCAAATGAATGCCTGCACCATCAAACCCATTTATAGTCTCCACTTCTGCCACCATTGAGCCAGCCCTGGGGTGGCCAAGGACAAAGGCTGGCTGAGTCATCTTCTCTACTAGGTCATGATGGCCTCCAGCAAACTAACATGAAACATAACAGCCATCATTCTCTGTCAATAGCCCACAGATGCACCAACACCCCTCTGCATCAGACACCCTGTCCCAAAACTTCCAGGCCTTGTCCTTCCAAGTTCCTAACAGTAGATAAGCTATTTGGTCCGGCCTGCGGATCCATCTATATTCTGACTTGGCCTGCTTTCCTTCACCTACAAAGTGAACTGACAGGTTCCCTGCCCTCCGTTCTGCCCTCTATGAGGTGTGTCCTGCACAGTTCTTCCAAGACTACCCTTGAGTGGGGCTACATGGAACTGTCATTATTTAGGTCACGTATCCACATCACACCCACTTGGACACAAACTAAGCTTGGCCATTTTCTTCTTGTCGTCTGGTCTTATTTGGAATCCGTTACATAGCATGGGTATGAAGATGGTAGGGTGGCATTGGTCCACAAAAGCCCAGGTCACCTGTTTGTGTGGTGGTTGTGCCCTCTGGTCTTGCCTGTGTACAACTGTGAATATTTCTCCTCCATCTTCAGATGGATTCTTGCTGTCACATGCCACTGAATCTTTTCTGCTCTGCATCAGAGAAATGATCTTGAAAAGTAATGTTTTGTTATTATTATTGTTGATTTTTTTTGTCAGGGTCTCGCACAGCCCAATTTGGCTTTGAATTCACTAAGTGTGATCTTGACCATCTGATCTTTCTGTCCCGTGTCCCAGGTGCTGGGATTAACCACAGGCATGCACCATACTGTTGATGTGGTGCTGGGGCTCAACTCAGGGCCTTGCGTATACCTGGTGAACATTCACTGAGCTACATTCTCAGCCCAATAGAGTTTTTTGTTTGTTTGTAATGAAAAGCCACTGACAGTCTATTCCCTTGTTTTTCTACTACTGAGTTAAGTAGTAGATGGAGTGGTAGTTAAGTAGTGGACTGATTCCACATCTCTACCGTGTTGAATAGCGTTCCTCCAAAATTCACATCAGAACAGAGTCTGTGAATGTGGCTGTCTTAGTTAGCTTTTCTACGGCTGTATAAAACACCATGACCAACAGCAACTTAGAAAGGAAAGGGTTACAGTCCATCACTGAGGGAAGCTGGAGGCAGGAGCTGAAGCAGAGACCATTCAGGAGTGCTGCTTACTGGCTTGCTCCCCATGACCTGCTCATCTAGATTTCTTCTGTATACCCCTCAGGAGTGCTGCTTATTGGCTTGCTCCCCATGACTTGCTCATCTAGATTTCTTCTGTATACCCCTCAGGAGTGCTGCTTACTGGCTTGCTCCCCATGACCTGCTCATCTAGATTTATTCTATATACCCCTCAGGAG
>CABHPH010158716.1:2000-20148 GCA_902168325.1 Peromyscus nudipes
AAAAAAAAAAAAAAAAAAAGAAAAGAAAAGAAAGAAAGAAAGAAAAGGGGGGTGGGGATGGACTTTAAAGCTTGACCCCGATGTTCAGCACTGATGTCAAGGTGGTACGGTGAGGGTTGTGGGAAATACGGCAGTTCCTAGGAAAAGACCTCACTAGCAAGCCTAGTGGAGTCTGGAAAGCTGGAGGAAATTGTTTTATCACCATGATGCCAGATGATATTTGAAATTTTTAATGAGTGGTGTGCATGATAGTTTAATATGAAATAGAGATAAACTGGAACTTATCCAATATCTGGAAACCATAATAGAAGACCAATTCTGTGTGTGTGTGTGTGTGTGTGCACATGTGTGTGCACATGTGTGTGTGTGCATGCATGTAGAGGCCTGGGGACAAGCTTGGTGTTTTTCAGGAGCCATCTACATCATCTACCTGTGTTTTTGAGACAGGGTCTCTTATTGGCCTGGAGTTTCCTAAGTAGGCTAGACTGGCTGGCCAGTGGACTCCAGGCCTCCCCTCTTGAGTGCTGCCATTTGGTGTGAATACTACCATGTTCATTTTTGTTTAACATGGGTTCTTGGGATTGAACCCATGTCTTTGTGCTTTAAGACAAGCACTTGATCTATCTCACTAGCCCATGATACAGGACCAGTTCTTAAGGAAGCAGGAGATGGCTGTTGGAAGAGTGGACAGTGGACTTCCCATCTTACACTGTCCTCACATGGAAGGGAGACAGATCGATAGTTCTAGATGGTAAAAATGCAAAAGTAGTGGGTGGTGATATGGAAGTAGATTTTCATATTTTGATAATTAAGAGATGGAATAATAATCAAAAGAGGAGATACAATTTCTATGAGGAAATAAATTTACTTCTAGATTTGTCCTTTGCTATGGTTTGACTGAAATATCCCACTCAGGCTCAGGGTTTGACTGCTTGTCCCCCAGCTAGAAGTGGTATTTTGAGAGGCTGTAGAACCGGTAGGAGGTGGGTGGGTTCACTAGGGAAGGTTTTCAAGGTTATGCCCCTCTGCTATATTCTCTGCTTGCTGACCTGCCAGAATGTGAGCAGACTCTGCCACATGCTGCCACCTCCATCAGCGACTGAGCTGTGCCTTTTCCTCCATGGTGGGTTGAAACCCTCCGAAACCAGGAGCCAAGACAAAGCTGTGTTGTCTTAGCCATACACAAGTAATGAGTACACCTCTTTCTCAGGGATGTGTGGAGGTGATTTCTGTTTGGGATAGAAAGTTGAACTACTTAATTCCCTCTTTAATTAATTAATTAAATTAATTCCCTCTTTCTTCTGACTCTAAGAGGCTAAGATTTGTTCTTAGCTCTTCTGGAAAAAAAAAGAAGGCTGAGTGGTTTGGGGCTGGCCATGTACACTTATGAGCCTGTGGAAGTTGGATGAGTGATTACCATTCTCTTTTTCTCAAAGAATTATTATGGAGTTCAAATGAGAAGAAACAGGCACATGAGAGCAGAAAGGTTCGTCTCACTTTGCCCTCACAGGATTTCACTTTGACAATTCCCTGTGTAGATTTCTCAGATAGCCGCAGCCCTCAGCAGCTCTGCATGCTCCTGCCTCACGCCTCTGACGATTCATCCCCCGGAAAGTTTGGTTCAGCCGTTTATATCCGTGGCTTTGAAGCCGTCTATCAAAACTCTCTGCCAGGGACTGCATTAAGATGTTGGCAGCAGGTGGCTGCTTCTCCCCAAGTGCACTGCTTGTTCCAACCAAGGGACACTGGAGAAGGATGGAGAGATACGGTGTGCTCTTCATTTTGCCAAATACCATGGACTCTGATGCCATCCTCCTTGGGAACTTTCCGCAAGATGAGGGTGTGCTGTCCCTGTCACACCGCCAATGACCCCTTTGTGTTATAAACAAACAAACAATCAAACTCTGGCTTTATATAACCACCCTACAGATGCCACATCATGCATCCTGGTACTGCCTGCATTTGCCCCTTCTAGCAAGGGCTATATTAGAGCAGGACAAAGCCACCTGTACTCAGGAAAGGGTGAAGGCAGTGTGTAATTCTATAAAACACTTTGAGGATTTCAGAAGGTGCTACATACATCAATAAATAATAATAATTTTCACTCTTTCTTCTCTGTAATACTCCCTTAGAAGGTTGAAAATAAAATTTCTTTCGCTATTGATTTTGTCCTTCTACATTGGACAAACATTGATTTTTTACCCCCTTTTCTTAATGGAGCAGAAGCCAACGCAGTTGTATTTCATTTACTTTGCTCTCCAATCCCAGTGCCATCACATTAGCAGGGCTCCAGGCACCTGCAGACGCTGCCCATGGTTGTTGTTTAACTGCAGGGCACAGGGTCTTGACGAGAATCGGACGACACAGCAAGCGCATATTAGCTCCTTGCTCTGCCACTGCAAGTCTGGATACTTCAGGAAGGAAATGCACTTAGATGTGGGGCTGAGTGGGTGGGAATCTTACGAACATGTAGGAGGAGTTTGGGGTTCAGGAGGGGCAGGTGGGTGAGAGTGGAGGCTTCCCATAGCCTCCAGGGCCGCCATGGCACAAGCTGGGTGACTGGTATACGGAAATGGATTTCTTTTAGTCTTGTGGCTGGGAAGGCCAGGATCAGGGTGCTGAGTGGGAAGTGGGAGAAAGATTCTAAATTTCTTTGTGTGTGTGTGTGCGCGCGCGCGCGTCAGTACCTGTGCGTGTGGAAGTCAAATGACAACCTCGGTTGTCCCTTGGGTGCTGTGTAAGTTTATACAGCGCCTCTTCACAAGCTTGGAGCTTGCCAAGTAGGCTTGGCTAGCTGGCCATTGAGCCACAGTGCCCTCCTCTATCTAGCCCCATAGTATTGGCATTGCATATGTGTATTATCATGCATGGTGGTTTTTTTTTTTTTCTATGATGATTCTGGGGGTCGAATTCAGGTCATTGTGTTTGTGCAGCCGACACTTACTAAGCCGTCTCCCCCACCTTC
Source organism: Peromyscus nudipes (assembly GCA_902168325.1). Classification (NCBI taxonomy): domain Eukaryota; kingdom Metazoa; phylum Chordata; class Mammalia; order Rodentia; family Cricetidae; genus Peromyscus; species Peromyscus nudipes. Next base: position 4,966 of record CABHPH010158716.1, read on the forward strand.
ATGTGCATATTTTTTATCTACCCATGCTGGGCTGTGCAGGATGGATGGAGCATGCCCACTTGCTAGCTCCAGTTCATCAGTGTTCCATAGAAATGGGGCTCTAGTTTTTCTGAGAAGAGTGAGGATGGCTTCCGCTCAGGGTAGAGAAAGCTCTGGGGAACATGGTGGGGTTCTAGGGAAGGCTGAGGTGCAGAGGAAGACATGTATGTTAAATCTACCCTTTTAGGTCCGTACAGTGGTTTGAATAGGTATGGCCCTTATAGACTCATGTGTTTGCATGCTTGGCCCATAGGGAGTGGTGCTATTAGGAGATGTGGCCTTGTTAGAGTAGGTGTGGCCTCAGAGGAAGTGTGTAACTGTGGAGGTGGGTTTTGAGATCTCATATATGCTTGAGCTATGACCAATGTGGTACACAGTTTACTTCCTGCTGCCTGTGGGTCAAGATGTAGACCTCACAGTTCCTTCTCCAGCACCATGTCTGCCTGCATGCCGCCATGCTTCCCCACCATGATGATCATGGACTGAACCTCTGAACTGTAAGCCAGCCCCAAGGAAATGCTTTCCTTTATAAGAGTTGCCGTGGTCATGGGGTCTCTTCACAGCAATAGAAACCCTGACTAAGACAGTCAGTTACTGCAGATCCTTGTGTGATCATACTGGTTGGTGACTATAATGATGACAGTGGTGTCACACTGTCTGTGTACAGGAACTCTGAATCCCCTGGCCGCAGCCAAAGGAACTTGGGTTCTGGGAGATGCACACAAGCTCACTCTGGAACCTTCCCTCACCTTGGCTAGTACAAAGCTGCGGGCAGGGGTGATGAAATAACATTGCTCACAGAGAAGATGCACTTGCCCCAAGCATTTAAAGAAAAAAGGATATAACACTTGCAGACTTGTAACACATGCATGACTAAAACACACAGACCCCATGTCTAACACATGTAGACCCCACGTTTAACACATGCAGACTCCGTGTCATTATTTTCATATGAACATACTCTTCAACAATCTCCTCCCTAGTCAGTGAGAGTAGTTTAGATTGGAAAGTCCTCAGGAAGACATTCTGCCTAGGAGACAAACAGTAGACCTCGGGGAAGGTTTGCATGGCATCCATGGAACAGTGACCTGGATTCCCTCCAGCTGGCCTTTGCTGTTCTCAACACAGTCCAAAGATGTGAGTCTCACTGCTGTGTGGTGTGACATCCTGTGTTGGAGGACGCCTGTGGAGCGAGCCGCATGTGGCCTCTGCAGCTTGCTCTTTACCTGCATAGGGTGTGTTTTTATCTCCATAACCACCACTTCCCAAAGGGTTGAGGTGACTGTTACAAAGGGGTAAAACTTTTCAGTTTTGACTGTGTGGACAAAAGGTGAGAGTTGAGGTAATTATCCTGATAATGAAGGTTAAGAAGGCTTCCTCCCGAAAACGCAGGTAATTGAAACTAATGTCTATTTTGGCTTGAGTCAGCTTCGGCTGTGCCTTGCCTTTTGCACACACAGCCTCTCCTGGCTTGAATTTATGTCGCTTGCATGTTGGAGCCTCAGTAAATCTCGGCTGTGCGTTACCGACAGACGAGCCAGGCAGCTGGTTGCCAACGGAGAGGAGATGAACAAACATGGATCAGCCGCGTCTGGTCCTTTCGTTTTAAGCCACTTAGCCCACGCACTCAGTGAGCACAGGGATGCGTTTCTGCAGGATTCCAGGAACTCACAGGTTTTTAGAGGTGTTTAACTTACATATCCACTCTCCTGGAGACAGTTGGGGAGGGCGGACAAAAAAAGGCCAAAATTACTGAGCTCTCTAAACACAAAGTGGGTATGGGGGTGTGTCGTTGCCATGCGCTAAATATACAGCTCTTCCACCGGAGGGATGGGATAAGAATACTGCCTAAGTAGGTCAGACTGAGTTTGGGCTTTTCAAAACACTTGAAAGCTGGGCTGTGAATCCCTCCTTCAAAGCCTGAATTTAGTGTGTGTGTGTATGAATTTGTGTGTCTGTGTGTTTCTCTGTGTGTATGTGTTTGTATGTCGCTGTCTGTGTCTGTGTCTGTGTGTATTTTCTGTATGTTTCTGTGTGTGTGTGTCTGTGTGTGTTTGGGTGTCTCTCAGTATGTATGTATTTGTGTTTGTGTGTGTCTGTGTGTCATGTCTGGATGTGTGTTGTGTCTGTGTCTGTCTATGTTTTTATGTGTGTGTGTCTAGGGGTTTGTGTGCATGCATGTGTGTCTGTATGTGTGTGTATGTGCATCTGTGTATATGCATGCGTGCGTGTGTGCGTGCGTGCGTGCGTGCGTGTGTGTGTGTGTGTGTGTGTGTGTGTGTGTGTATGTAATATGTTTTGTTCTCAGGAAGTGTTCCATCGCTCCCATGGCTCTCGTTTTGCAGACTCTGCTCTTCTGGCCATATGTACTTCCCTTTCTAATGCAGCAGATAGAAGGGATAATTGGAAGGTGGACACAGCCAGTGTGGCGAGGAAGAGGAGGACTTTCTAGGGGACAAATGGGGAGCTCAGGAGGCTGCAGTACCTTGGCACTGTTGAGGGCTGCCTTTTGGCTGCATGAAATTAAAAGGGAGGAGCCACGGAGATACCCCTCTGGGGATTAGCCTCAAATGAAAACCCGGCACAGACAGAGGTTAGCAGGGTTTGCCTGCCTCCCTCTCTGTGCCAAGGCTGTTCTGAATTCAGGATTCTGGCAGATTGAAACCCCTTTCATCAGTAACTCTCCTGTACAATCTACCTGTCACTTCCCCAAATGATATCTCTCTGACTCCTTTTTTTTTTTTTTCCGAGGGAGGAAAATTTCCCACTAGCTTGTCATTCAATTCACCCACCCAGACACCTACTGCTCAACCAGCCTGGCAAAAAGAGAAAAAAAAAATCTGGAATTTATTCAAATTTGAGAAAATGCTCCAAGCTTTCTTCGATGTGTGTGATTTATGGAATGTGACATAACTATGTAGTATTCTCATCAAAAAGCCTCAGGCTTCAGGTGAGGCAGGCCATCAATGAACTCTGTTATTTTTGAAAGCCAGAGAGCTCACGAATGAGAGGCTGTGTGCTCCCCACGCTTGCATGGGCTGGTATTGCTGGCGTTCTGATGGTGCCATTGGGAACCATAGGTAAGGGTAACTTTCTCGTGCCTATTGTGGAGAAGCCACACTTGGTCCTGAACAGTGTTTCTTTGCTACTACATGTTAGCCTCAGTCATCGCTCACTGACTAGGGTACTGGCTGGAATAACACCCAGCATAGCCCAAGGAGGCGTCTAGTCTCTCTTACAGTATTTCAGGGCTCCCCAGGACTAGTTCTTGTCGCCCCCTATGTCAGAAGATCTTAGCAATGAACACTCAGGGAGGAGAGGGCACCGGAGGAAGGATCTATAGAGGCATGTGAAGCTCAGCTCAGGTACCAGCCGACCTCCTGCTTGAATCCAGAGGACGTAGGTTGGAGCTCCAGCCCTAGATTCTCTGACCACAGATGGCTGCCTCAAGCCCTTTGGTCCATCAGTGTATTCACCTGTAAAAGGAAAGATGGAGTTGATGTCTCACGGACCCCAAATGGCTAAAATTCTTTCCTACGGTAGGTGGGTCTGGGGATTATCAGTATTTCCAGCCCTCCTTGTGCCCCTCATTTGAAATGCCTTAGCTATTTTAATTCTAGAATCACTTGGGGGCTTATGAACCAGGACCAGCTTCAGGAGTAGGCTTTAGCTGGTTAACTAAGCCTCTTAAGTGTGTAGCTGACTTTTGTCCTTGTGGTTGGCTGTCTCTGAGCATAGCAAGGCCATTGTTACCTTTAGGAAAGCAGCAGCAACTACCCATACACAACTCAACTCATCAGATCGGGTTGATTGACAGTTGCTCATAGAAAAAGAGATGGAGGAAACCATTACACCCTGACTTGGGATTATATGCCTTCTCTCCCTCAGGCTCCTCTCTGCTCTGTTTCCTCCCCAACTGTATCTTGGGAGGTGCTAGAGTGTATAGAGGATGGGAGATTTACTGATAGGAGAGGGAACCTATGCAGCTTTGGGAGGTGGCCACTCATACTAGGGTGAGACTTTTTAGTGATGCAGCTGTTATGATGTCATCCATATTCCTGTAAGTGACCTCTCATCTCTCCCGCTGTCTTACTAAGTTGGACTTCGTTGTACTTTAGTCTGTCCTTGGTGTCCTGCCTGGGGTAAATAGATATTTACTAACATCCCCCACAAAAATTTAACACAACAGTGTGCTTCTTTGGAGGAGTGTCTATAGAGTGCACCAGCCCCTTCAGAGGAGCCTAATACTGGGGAAAGTCAAACTCTACCTTTCCCGTCCCAATTCCCTGTTTTCTACTGAGGATCAGGTTGGCAGGAAGTGAATGTCCCACACAAGCCAACTGATCCCAGAGGGAAGAGGCCAGAGTCAGCTAGCTGGTGCAGGCTCATTAAGTCACACAGCAGTAATGCCGTGTGGCCTGGCTTTGGAGGTGAATAGAAACTTCGAGAATGATTCAGTCTCCGGAGAGCATGACTGGGCATCATTGAAAAGAGATATTCGAGACTACCCATCGCATGCTGGCGCTCCACCTTGTCTTACAGGTGGGTTGTCCCACAGGCATGACTTGAGAGCAATTCAAGTTTTTTATGTTTCTATTACGTATTTTCCCATTACTATCTGCTTGGGTTCATTGAAGCTTCCTCTTCAAATAGGGAGAATGAAAAGAGGCAGCTGAGGAAGGGAAGCAATATGAATGAGCTTGTTCCTGGCCTCATTCACCAAGTTTAAGGAAATTGAATGGAAGATGAGGGAAGAGGCAGAGAGGTAACTAACCTCTGACTTCCAAACAGCACAGTTTGTTCTTTCCTAAACACTCATCTCTGGCTGAAGAAGTTCAGTTATGAGAAGATGAAATATACATATTATTCCTGGATTATCTGGAGGGAGGCAGTTTTATGACATTCTGCTCATTACTTGGATGGCTCTGCCTAGCGAGGGACTTCCATACAGAAAAAGCACATTGTTTCCATGGGCGTGTGCAGGAGGAAGTGTGGGATCGGAGCTTCAGTTACTTTGGTTTATCTTTGATTTTCTCTCTTTCCCTCCTCTTCTCTCCCCTCTCTTCCTCGCTCTCCCTTTCTCTCTCCCTCCTGTTCCCCTCCCTCTCTTCCTCTCTCCCCCGTCTTTCCTTCTGTTCCTCTCTCCTTCCCTTTCTCATTCCCTTACTTCTTCTTGGTATTTATGAATGGGGATTCAATATCAAGGAACTTATTATGGTGATTTTTTTCTATTTTATATGCGGCTATTCTAAGGCACCATTATACTTTACCACTAAAGTAATTGCAGCCACGAATTCTGACCCCTCTGAACTGAATAGTGATCCTTGGACTAACAAAGAGATGGTATAAGTTAGCAGGTGTGAAGTGTTCTGAATGCAGAGTTGGAAAATCTAGATATTATTGTTGATTTTCCACCATGTTAGGTATCTCTCTGTCATATAGCTTTGCTGGGACCCTCTCATCCCAGGGCATGAAGAAGGTGGGAATAGGTGGTCCATGTTCCGAGCTGTTTGTATCCTCATGCCTGAACTATAGCTTTGGGATGAGACATTGAAGTCTACAATTTATAGAATTGGAAGATACTTGGGAGTTGTTGGGCGTTGAAGCTGTGATCAGATTTTGGTACAATGGCAACTAGAACCATGTGACAGCTGAAGTCATGAGGGACAGAAATGATGAGTTTCCAGATACAAGGAGGAAACATATGTACGAGGAGCAGTGCAGAGGGGACCCTGGTAACTTTCAACTTCATGAAATGCCCTAACTAGATCCCCTGAGAGTCAATGTACTCTCCAAATAAATCCCCCTTTACTTAATTATGCTAGCTTGAAAGGGTCTCTTTATTGCAGCCCATATCCTCTTACTGAGACATTGTGTGACCCTAGTCCAACTATTTTTCTTTGGTCTCAGTTTCATCTCATGTAAAATGAGGCCATTAAATTAGATAGCCTCCCAAGTCCCTTTAAAGTTCAGAAATCCATACTTTTAATTATCAGTGCTGGCCATCTATGAAGTCTTAGAGCCCAGGGATGCTTGACAATTCTGCTCTTCTTTTGGTCTTTCCTTCATAGGATGGCTTTGGTGGCATGGTTAGTGAGGAGAACCATCCATTGCCAATCATGGTTGTGTCTAAATAGAAAGATGCTGCTGGGGAGAGGCATTCCTACCAAGCTGCTACATGCAGGCTGGATAAAAAGACCTCTTCCTGTCTTGTCCTGAGCCTCCAGTAGGCTCTGGCAATATGAAAGAGAGAGAGAGAGAGAAAGAGAGAGAGAGAGAGAGAGAGAGAGAGAGAGAGAGAGAGAGAGAGAGAGAGAGATGTTGGCAGACCTGTAGCATTCTCCCTCTAAATGAGTGCTGTGGAGTAAGTACAGCCTTGTTGATTGTATATCAATTTGATGGACTAACTATGGAACAGTAATTAAGCCAAAGAGAACATTCAGAAGTACTTATTGCTATTTGCTGTCTGCTCAATCCCCAGAGTCCTACAATAAATAGAACCATGAGTTTAATTAATACCTGCAGGTCTGATTACCCATTTACACTAGGCCATAGTAGACCAGAGGTTAAACTTTCAAAGACATTCATCTGTGAGTGATGTTGAAAATGTCTGCATTAGCCTGTAGCCAAAGTCTGCAACCTACATCCTGATGAGTCCTCGGGGGTCCACTGTCGGGGCCCATAAATCAAAATTTGGGTATTGAGATAGGGAAGCTCAGGCTGGCAGCATTGCCTGGCTGTACATTCATTTCATGCATATCCCCAGGCAGGCCTGGAGATTTGGTGTCCTCCCCTGCTGCTCTGAATGTGACTCGTATTTCTGTTGGTAAAGACAGGATTGTATGCCCGCCCTTAGTGCACCTCAAATCCAGTCTCCACAGGTAGGTCTGAAACAGGTAGAAGAAGCTGCCTAGGAGTTGGGATAGCCCCTGGGATTGCAGATATGGAAGCCACAAGGCTCACCAGGCTCTCCATCACTGTGCCTACTGTAGAGGCAGAGCTCGCCAGAGCCAAAGTTTGTGGTTACATTTGTCACTAAGATTTTCACTGGAGGATCTGGTGAGATGGGTCAGTCAGTAGAGTGCTTGCCATGCAAGGACAAGGACCAGAGTACGGATCTCCAACAACCACATAGAAAGCTGGAGGCACTGATGAGCCAAAATAAATCTTTACTCGCTTAGGTTGTGTCTGTCAGGTATCTAACCAGTACACTGATGATCCCAAAGGTGGGATTCCAAAGCCAGGAAGTCCTGACCAGGAGTCCTGACAACTAGAGAGGTTGAGAATATGTGAGACTGGTTCCTCCTGAGAACTGAACGGGGGCCGGCAGGTGAGATAGCATTCCTTAATCCATCTCGATCCATGTGGCTTAAAGGAGGGACGTTCCTGGTTAGGTGCAGTGGCATGCATTTTGGAATAGCAATAGGCTTAGGTTGGGTCAAAGAGGAGGAAATTTTTTTTAAAAAAGGTTCATTTAATTTTTAAATTATGTGGCTATGTGTGGGTCCATGTGTGGACTGTGAGGCACTTGCAAAGGCCATATGAAGGTGTTGGATCTCCTGGAACTGGAGTTACAGGTAGTTGTGAGTTGCCCAACGTGGGTGTTGGGAACTGAATTTGGGTCCTTGCATGAGGAATACTGCTCTTAAGCTCTGGGCCATCTTGCCAGCCCTCTAGGAAGTATTTTCACAATAAGAAAATAAAAGGGAAACAGTGATACCAAGGATAGTGAACAAAGAAATAAGAACTAAAGGGAGCAGAGAGAAAGAGAATGACAGGGAAGAAAAAGGAAAATAAATTCAATTACGGGATCTCTGAGTTCGAGGCCAGCCTGTTCTACAGAGCAAGATCCAGGACAGGCTCCAAAGCTACACAGAGAAACCCTGTCTCGAAAAACTAAAAAAAAAAAGAAAAAAAAAAAGAAAAAAGAAAAAAAGAAAAAAAAAAGAACAGGTGCCAGGTGGTGGCACACGCCTTTAATCCCAATACTCAGGAGGCAGAGCCAGTGGATCTCTATGAGTTCAAGGCCAACCTGGTCTACAGAGCGAGATCCAGGACAGGCAACAAAACTACACAGAGAAACCCTGTCTTGAAAAACAAAAAACAAAAACAACAACAACAAAAGAAATAAACAGGCAAGAGGGAATAATAGTGAGAAGGAACTCACAAGGTGTTGAACTATGATGATGGTGAATGGACTGTCTCAGAATGAACCCCCACACACTGTACATCTTAATAAGGCATCCCCTACTGGGCCAGACATGATCCAGCCATGCCTAGCAGAGTGAGGGAAGGGTCACTTCTGGTGTTGGGCAGGAAACGTTCCTCTCAGTCAGGAGACTGTGCTGTCCAGGGAGGTGCTGGTCCAAGCATGATGTCGTGTCCACTTCAGAATGTTTAATGCGTAAGGAAGAAATGCTTATCAACAGTGAGGTAGCAAGAGTCCAAAGACAGGTTGATGTATCTGCAACCACATCAAGCATTTTGAAGTACTTTGAAATAACAAGAAGTAATCTCACTCGACCTAAACAGGAATCTGTTTGTGAGACTTGGCTTTATACAAGTTATTGGTAGCTCTATGTAAGCTAAGCTCACTAAATTAAGAAAAGCATCTAATGGCAAGGTAAAGAAATGTCTACATGAGAACCAAAGTTCTGAAGCAGAATCTACAACAGGTTTGTGATGATTAATTTCGACCATCAATTTGATTGCACAAAAAAATACCTTTGGGGTTAGTAGGACATTCTGAGGACATTACAGAGAAGATTCTGGAGAGACTTTTTAAAAGATGCTTCTTAATAGGCTCCTACCCATTTTCACCAGAATTAAATGAACATCCTGCTAGTGTGCGAATGACTAGGCCAACCTTATAACTATATTATAAAAACATATTAGTTGGAGAGAATTTTGTAAACCTCAGTCACCTGACTCAGGTAGCAAGAGCCCAGAGAGGAAGGAGAAAGACCAGACAAGACCAGCAGAATTAGTCCAGCTGCATTTTCTCTCTCCCTTAAGAAATCAGATCAATATATGGTTGATACAGTGAAGCATCACACAATCAATTGAAAAATTAAGACCAAAGAAAAGAAATACCTTGTTGATTGCATAATAGAAAGAGAGGCCTCATTATGTAGATGTGGCCTAACTCTGCACAAGTAACTGCAGTAAGGAGCGAAGAGGAAAATTGAGGCAATTTCCTGAATTATTCAAGGAAAAAAATTCCCCTCTGCTTCAATTATTCATATAGTACTTTTCTTTGAGATGAGGAGAGTGGGGAAGAGGGGGGAGGGAGAAAAGAAAGCAAGCTTGATTGCCTTAATTCTCCACTTCATTTTGTAGATTAAGGCACCTCTGTAGACGCTATTCCTCATCCCTGTTTACTTCTTGACAAACTATTTCTTCCCCATTGTGTGTATGCAGATTTCACCCATCCTACGATTTTCTCTAGTTAAACGATGGGAATTTGAACTGCCACTATTCTCCCCCACCACCCATTAAGTAGGATGCATATAAAAAGACCAATTTCCCAGTAATCCAACTTACTCCAAACATTCCACCCACAAGGCAGTGAGTTAGGGAAAAATAGAACTCTGCCTCAAGATGTAAATCATAATTATCATCAAAAGAGCTAGCTCACCTTCACCTCCTCGGTGGTAGGAGCTATCAGTGTCTGGATCTAAAGTGGGAAGGGTTGAACATACAGCATCAATGTCACCAAAACTTTTCTGCCAGTTCCAGTACAGGTGACATGCAGGTGGAATATGGCAAGAGGGAGCTAACTCTCCTTGTATGTTGATTAGGACCAAATTCTGGAAGATAGCTGTGCTAATAGAAAATGTGCAACACATTTCCATGAGATAGAAGGAAAGCTCTTTGAGAAAGGAATATGTTTTGTAGACACACAGAATTGCTGTATGGGTAAATGGCAGCTTTGTGTGTCAATCATCTTTAACATTTATTTATTTTTAGTTTATGTATATGGATGATTTGCCTGTAAGTATGTCTTTGTCCCATGTTTGTGCAGTGCCCACAGAGGCCAGAAGGCACCTGGAATTGGAATTACAGATGATAGTGAGCTGCCATATAGGTGCTGGGAACCAAAATCAGGTCCTCTGCAGGAGCAGCAAGTTCTCGTAACTGCTGGCCCATCTTCCCAGACCCAGTGTGCCAATCATTTTAATTTAGCTCATGCGGTCCAGACAGAGAGGAGCTGTAGGAAGGATTACTTTGAGGAACAACTTTGGAGGAGAAGGTAAGAGCAAGGAGTTAAAGGCAGAAGAAAAGATGTTAAGCAGACCATTAATTCTGATCTCCCAGATAGGAAGGTACAAGGCCTTGTTCAGTGGTTGTTCTTAGTGTTCCTGAGGGAGCATATGAAACAGAATGGGCTGATATCAACCGGGCTTGAAGTTCTTCTAACTTGAGTTAGGTGAGGCTACTTTCCTGGATCACTGTTATATATAGGCCCTTATGACACCAGTCTCATGGCTAAGGAGTCCTTAGAGGAGACACTGCTGGTGTCTGCGACCTAGCGCTAGCTTGCTGGCTGTGGAGCGCCTTAGAGGGCTAACATAGCATATTTGTGTGGCTGACAATGTAACTCTCTTTGGCTCTTAAGTTGATGCTTCTGGCCTGCCATGAACCTGTGTCCTCCTTTGCAATGCCATTTCGGCACCCTACCTCATGATGAACTGGAACCCTTGGTGGGAGGTCCCTGGATGCTTACAGTTTCTCCCACATTCTGTCTGAAAACTACTAAATTTTACTATTGAATTAAACTACAAATTACTTGATCTTGAATCAGATACTATTCATTTTAATACACACATAATTTTGTATATTGGGCTTTCAAAAAGTACATGTGAAATGAATCTCTTAATTATCACTGCTCTGTGGTAATAATGAGGTAAATGATAGGTTATGCTATTTAAATAATTTTATGGTATCAACTATGGTTTTGTGCAAGTTTTAGGATTATTACATAACTATCACTTTGTGGGTTTTTGAAAAATTGGAAGATTATGAAGCATTTTAATAAAAACCTACCATCCTGAGGACTGTTAACACAGTTCTTTGTCAAGTGTGAAAGTCTTCTATTTGGGAACGTTTGCTTCTAAGTGTCTGTTTTTGGAGGGGGGTGGTGACAAAAACATTTTCTACACCTCAAGAGGAGGAGGAGATCATTATTTGTCAGTGAGTAGACATTCCAAATCCTAGCAAACAGCATATAACTGATAAAAAAATCTTGACTCTGCATTTGTGTTTGTATTTAAAAAGTAGAATAAATAATTTTATAGTGGAACATGAATACAACCTCTTGCAGTCTGAGGCAGAGGCCAGGCTTCTTGCATTCATGGACACAATTTCCTTCCTTCCTTCCTTCCTTCCTTCCTTCCTTCCTTCCTTCCTTCCTTCCTTCCTTCCTTCCTTCCTTCCTCTCTCCCTCCCTCCCTCCCTCCCTCCCTCCCTCCCTCCCTCCGTCTGTCTATAGCATGCTACTAGGAAAAGGGTTCACTAGGACTCCACCAATTTGTATTCCCCCCACCATGAAGTTGGAGCAGAGGAGATACATCTCAACAAAAGCAACCTTAGAATGTGTCTGGTACAATGTCTGAGGCTATGAAGTCTTGGACTCTATGTCGATCTTTGGTAGGGTTTCTCTTCATGGCTCCATGTAGAACAGCCACTCCTTTGCCCTACTGTGATCTTCTTTAGAAATGTGCTTAGATGATGATGTCCACCATCTGCTATATGTCCACAGGCAGAGGAAGACTGGCTGACATGTTCAATGAACCCTGACATGTAGCCCAACCTGTTGGTCAACTTGACATTTTATCCAAGCAAGAGTTTCCAGAAAAAACAATCCTATAGTCTTCCTAATTTATTGTTCTACTTCCTGTCCTTAGCTGATGGCTACCTGTTGAGAAAGGAAGGGAATGGAACAGGAAGGAAAAGGAAGAGAAGGGAAGGAAAAAATAGAGAGAAAGGAAAAAGAGAAGAGCAAGAAGAAGGAAAAGAGTCACTCAGCATCCAGGAACAAATACCTTCCCCTCTCCTCCTTATTCTACTTCATGGCTTAATGTGTCCACCAGATCAGGGGATGCAGTATGCTTTATCTACAATAGGTGAAACTACAGAAAACTGCCATTAAATTTTATTTCTATCATTTAAGAATTCCATAATACATATAATATGTTTTGATCAAATCCTGGCCCTCATTGCTTCCCCTCCCAACTTCATGTGCTCTTTTAAAAAAACCTACTGGGTCCACTTAGTGCTTCCTGTGGATGCATGGGTATAGAACCATCTACTAGAGAATAGCTAGTCTCCCGGGGCTGCGTCCCTGAAGAAAACTGGCTTTGCTTCTCTCAGTCACTTCTAGTTGCCAATAGCTCCTCAGCTGTAGGTGGGGCTTCCTGAGCCTCTCCCCAACCTGTTCTGGGATTTTGGTTGGCCTGATTTGCCTCTTTGAGTTCCTATGTACAACTGTTTCACTGTTGATGTCTACTACATCTCGCTCTTAGAATTTTTCTGCCCCCCTCTTTCATAATGATACTTGAGACTTGGGGAGAGGAGGTGTGACATAGATGTCTCATTTAGGGGTGAGTATTCCACAGTCTTATTCTCTGTACCTTGACCAGTTATGGCTTTCTGTCTTAGTTGTCATCTATTACAAAAGATATTTCTCTGATGAAGGTTGAGAGATGCACTCATTTATAGGTCTAAAACTAAGAAATAAGCAGGAAACTTAATACTCTGTTCATTTATCAGATTAATAATATTAGGCTCTGTAGTTAGACATTTCTCTCCCACCTGCCAGTTCTCAAATAACCACACAGAGTTTTAATATTACTTATAAATGCTTGGCTGATAGTTCAGACTTGTTACTAGCTAACTCTCACACTTAAATTAATTCATGTTTCTTATATATACTTCTCCATGTGGCTCATGGCTTGTTACCTCATTTTCTGCATGTCCTGCTTCCCTTTAGGCTGACTGGTGTCTCCTCTGACTCCACTCTTCTTCATCTCAGTATCCTCAGTTTGATTGTCACACCCAACTTTATCCTGCCTTGCTATAGGCCAATCAGCTTCTTTATTAACCAGTGGAGTAATACATATTCACAGTGTGCAGAAGGATTATTCCACAGCAAGGCTCTCCATTAGAGTCTATGATGTGTGAAGCAACATTTGTTTTTTGCACCCATTTTGGGGTACCAGGCGTAAGTTCCATGTTGTGGAGTGGGCCTTAAATCCGAAGTGAAATGATTGGTTACTTCTATAACATTCACGCCACTGTTACACCAGTGGGCACATTTTACCAGCCTAGTCACCATTGTTGTTCACAGGGTCCACATCTTGGTAAGACTGTTGATTATTTTTCTTATGTGGTGGTGTGCATAGAACCTTCTAACACGACGAAAGTTAGTCAATGAGGATGAAGTTGGCAGGTTGTTACCATCGTGATTTCTTCATGTCTTATGACTCAGGTCTCTGTGGTGTCTTCAGCAATAAGGTCTTACTATCACCTTCTGGAGGTTATCCAAGAGCAATAGCAATAAGAGCTTATAATGTTTGGGATCCAATCCAAATGGAGAGTAGAGCCCACAGGTGAATCTTAACCCAGCTGAGCAGAATGGCAGAACTGGTCCAAGTGAACAGGCATGTTGTTAATTTTACCTGGCATGCTCTGATAGCCTAAAAATTGAGTCTGTATGTTTGATTTGGCTTGTAATAGTTGATCTTTGAGTATTGTAGCCCATTTACTAATTATATCTAACATGGTTCCCTCTCTCTCTCTCTCTCTCTCTCTCTCTCTCTCTCTCTCTCTCTCTGGCATCTGTTTGTCTGTCTATCTGACCTTCAGTCTTGCAGACTCACCTGCATGCCACTTTGAAGTTCTGTTCTTGTGGGTTCCCTCTTCCAGCCTTTTCTACACTGGGCCTATACATACCACTGCTACAAAGGATCAAGCTTCACTGTGTTAAAATTTGCAGTAGGTTATGTTTACTCAGTGGCTACATCACAAAGGCACACTTCTGCTCTACAGTATGTGTTGCTTCTAGTGGTTTGAGAAGCCCTCCAGGCTACTGCTTTCAAGCCACTAAAGCGGGGTTCCCAAAATAGGCAACAGGGAACACAGAATAAAGGTGAAATTTTCACTCTTGGACCACAGGCTCAGCATTGGTTTTTTTGCTATTTTGAGAATGTGTGGAAGGAAGTACTATCAACGGTCAGGTTTTAGCTTTTACTGTTTAGGGGAAAATGGAAAAAAAGATGTGAAATAGCTCACAGATATTGGGAAAGTTAGTGAATAATAGCAACCAGTTGATTTTGTAACGTGGCATCTGAATTTGATATGCTGGCATCTAACCATCCAAAATATTTATTTATGCATTAGATGTACTCAAATTCATGGTACAGTTTCATTTTTAACAAGGTATAAAAGAAAGTAGCTGGTGACTGATTCTCATCCTGAGGTTGCTTGGGACAGTGACTGAGTGTGGCCGTGGCAAATGGAATTCACGGGAACACACATAGTAACAAGCTTGAAAGAAGGTATCCTTTGAAGCAAAGGATGCCCCAAAACTTCTCAAATGCAAAGGCTTCATTCTGTCAATGGTAATCTCAACAAAGGTGTGTGGAGCACCTACTATGCTTGCAAGGAACTCTGATACATTTTTTGCAATTGATATAGTAGGAGTTATGATGAAGGCCTATTAATTATGTACTCTTATTCAGAGTATGTCATTTGTATCTTCAGAGGTCATTGGTGTGTGTGTATGTGTGTGGTATTTGATTAGGTTTCATAATTTGGCAATGCTCCAAAGAGATATGTGAGAATACATGTCGACTAACTTATAAGTTTTCTCAAGAGTTCTCCTAGCCAGATGAATTTTATGTGGCAAACATATACACAGAAGCTTCACATTTTCCTCCAGGGACTTTTTCTCCAGGCATAATGGTGTATGTCTGTGATCTTGGTATCCAGAAGGTTGAGGTAAGAGATATCCTCAGCTTAGGCCAGCCTACACTACATAGGGAGATTCTGCCTCTAAAAGAAAAAGTTCACTTCTACAACAGAAGCTCTTCATTCTGAGAGAGAGAGAGAGAGAGAGAGAGAGAGAGAGAGAGAGAGAGAGAG
>CABHPH010158716.1:28336-52026 GCA_902168325.1 Peromyscus nudipes
ACTCTTCCTTCTTCCGTCACTCCCTGTTTCATTCTCTCCATTTATAAAAGGAAATTACCAGACCAGGTTAGCTAGCTGTTTTCAGATGATGCTGTGTGGCAAGAATTTGAGGATGGCTGAACTTTCGGGGTCAAATGCATGAGCTGTGGGAGTTGCATGCTTGCCTGAGCTCTCTTTTCTATTGTTTTTCTTAGTGACCTCTTGGGGATTTTTCGCCTAAGATTTCCTCTTTGGTAACTAATGTAACTAACTCCCTAACTTCTATGATAAGAAGATCCAGTCTATCTCCACAGCACTTTTTACACAGTGCTGAAGCGGAGCAACTAGTCTTATGCGTTGTCAAGTGTTTCTTGCCTTGGTTGATACACATTTTTGTGTGGTGTGTATGTGTGGTGTGCATTTATGTGTGGTTGTGTATACATGTGTGGTGCACACACCTGTGTGCGTGCATGCGGGGGGCCAGAGCAGGACATCTAGTGTCTTTTTGTACTGCTCTCTATGTTATTGCCTTCAGACAGGGTCTCACACTGAATTCAGTTCCACTGACTGGTGCCGGGTCCTCTCTGCATCGCTGGGGTTACAGGAACACACAACTACTCTGGCTCTAGTTTTTCACTGGGAACCTATTTACATAGTTTCTAAGCATCATAAAGCAATTTATAGTATCCATATTTCTAGAGTCTATATTCTCTTTCAGGCTCAGGTAGAGAAAGCTTTTATACACATGTTCTCTCTCTCTCTCTCTCTCTCTCTCTCTCTCTATATATATATATATATATATATATATAAATAAATTATATATACACAACCACATACACTATATATACGTACACATATATACATGACTACACTATATACATGACTACACACAATATATACATATATATGACTATATATACATACATATACATGAGCACACACACATACACATATATGAGCTTCCCTTTTTTAGGGGGTGAATTGCTTCAAGTTTCCCAGTTCTTAAATTTTCTGGGTTCTTTTTCCACGTGGAGATGAGAGGACAACTTTGTGGAGTCAGGGTCTCTTCTTTCACGATGGTTTCTCAGCATAGAGTTCAGGTTGGCGGGTTGGCAGTGACAAGCATGTTTACCTGACAAGTCACCATAACTGGCTCAGGACTATTCTCAAGTCATGTTTTGTTAGTGCCTCCCCATACACAGAGTTACTGGGTACTTCCTCATCTCAGTCTGTCTTCTTTCTCAGGTGACTCTTCCCCGGGCTCCTCATATTCTGTCCCTTAAAAATACAGATGAAGGGACAGAGACTGGAAAATTCCAGCAGGGAAGAGGAAGGGGGAGGGAGAGAGAGATGGAGGAGAAAGAGAGAGGGGGAGGGGGAGGGTGAGGGAGAGGGAGGAGAGAGAGAGAGAGAGAGAGAGAGAGAGAGAGAGAGAGAGAGAGAGAGAAAGTCAGCACTTGCTCTGATCATCTCTTTACCTTCTTCTTGAAGATCTTGCCTGTAAGACTCAGATATGGCTATGAGAAGACAGTTGGAACATCAGTGCTTCTTAGCATTTTAGCATCTAGTGAAGGCTCTCTAACTTCTGACGCCTTTCCAACTGTCTTTTCATAGCTGCTTCATAGATTGACTTCTGAGAACAGGGGTTCAGACTTGCCAACAGGGCCAGCAAGACAAGTCTTTATATGTCATGCCTTTTCACAGCAGGGGAGATCTTTCCTCTAGTCCGGGTGCTATTTGTAGAACTCACCATGGGTTGCTGCCATCTGGGGACAGCAGTGGAGTGAGGCTCCACCATGTCAGTCAAGAGGAACAGACTTTCCATTACTCCTGCGCATGCTCCAAATCAAGTATTTCCTCATCCAAAAACTCAGACACTACCTCAACACGAGACTTTTGTAGATGAAAAATTCTTTGTTGTGTGAACAAATAGGATTAGAGGACTCATATACACCACATGTAGTCTGTTTATTCATACAAATGGGTTGATGTTTATGGTTCGGTCCTTGATTCTGGGCAGTAAAGGTTCGTGTCTACAGTGACTTATTACCTGAGCAACCTGTTTTTAGCAGTCATGTAATTTTCATGAACTTCCTTTTCTGTTGTTCTGTGTTTACTTTAAGTCATCCAGTTCCTAAGTTTTCTGGGTTAATTCATTTTCCTTTTCTGGCAATTGAATATATTCTAATTTGGTCTGTTTGTGGGTATACAGTGTCCCTTACTGTGGGAAAGATCAGATTTAGGTGTCTTTCTTAAACCTCGGTGTGATATAATCTGCTGCTGAGATGAGCTATCTATCATGTCAAGTCCAAAATTTCACTGTGGTCCACTGGGGATGTAATGTAATAAAAACAAGCAGTTTCTTAACTGTAATCAAGGAATATTCCACATGCTGTTTGAAGAAAACTGGAAATACAGGCAGTAAACAAGTGCATTCTCCACATATTGTAATCACACCTTCCTGTTGGTGTTATTGCTGTGGGCTAGCCTACATACAGAATTTGTTTGCTACTTGAGTCTCTATTTTTACACTGCATAATTTTAGAAATAGAATTGGACTAGAAGCAAGAGATAAATATGTATATTCTGTTTAAGTTTTAAGTGGAAAAGTAAAGAAAAAAATAATGGATCTGATTTTGGCTTATGAATTTTTGTTTAAAATTAAATGAACAGCCTCCCCTAATGCTAGTAGCTATCATGCTAAATAGTGTTAATAATCTTCAAGGACTCGGGTGCGGTCAGTCCTTGGTATCTGTTTAAAGTTTAGGTTGGAACAGTTACTCTGTTGTAGCTGTAGAAACAACCCAGAGGGGGTAAGGTTTAATTTGGCTTCTGCTTTCAGAGGATCTAGTCCAAGATTGCTGGGCCTCAGATGCTTGAGCAGAGCGTCATGGTGGTGTGAATGCATGGGGGGAAGAGAGTGATTCACTTCCTGGTAGGCAGGAAGTCAAGAGGGGCCGGGCAGGAAGAGGGGGTCAGGGACTAGGTATCCCCCCACCCCCCAGTTACTTTCTCCAACTCAGTTCTACCTCTGGTTTCTAGGACCTCCCAAAAGAGCATGGTCAGCAGGGCATCTAGATTTTAATACAGGAATCTGTGGGAGACAGTTCAGATTCAAGCCATCATGGTAGCTTCCTTCAACTATTTAATCATGGAATGTAAGTTAATTTCAATAATTCCAGTAACTCCACGGACAGCTATCAATGGGCACCCGTAGTTCTGTTTTAGATGAACAGATTCATTTGTCACAGCAGCAGGACAATGAGTCCCTCCCCCCCCAACATCCTTTCAGGGAGGCGATTTGTCAGTGTGTGTCCAAATCCTTGAAATTCACGTAGTCGAATTCCTCACAGAATTTATCAGACGGCACTGCATAGTATTTGTGTGTAAGGCTGTCATAGCACCATATAAAATAGCGATAAATTGAAAAATATCAATGCTAAAATAAAATCAAAGAGTGTTTAAATAGATTCAGCTGGTGGAGTGAAATGACGTCATGAAAACCTCTATGCTTCTATGGGGTTAGGAAAAAAAGAGTGGAGTCAAAGTCATACAGAGAATGTTATGCCCATGTGGGACTGTGCTGGCATGGCGGTGCTCCCTTAACGCGGCTGCATGTGCTTCCCAGAACTTACCAGTCTGTACCACAGGAAGCACTGTAGTGCATCCTGAAAACCAAACTGCCTGGTTTCAAACATTTGCTGCTAGGAAATGTCTGGGACACAACAGTGAATTCTCTGTGCCTTAGTTTGCTTGCCTAGGAAATGGGAAGAAAAGCAACACTTTGCCCTTGGGTTGTTACCAGGATTCTAAGCACTCGGGTTAACGTGTGCCGACACCTCCAGGCTGCTTGGCACAGAGCCAGTGCTGTGTGAGTTTTATTATTACCATTATTTTGATGAAGGGGGCACTGTGCTACCGGGTGGGTTAATCATAGGAAAGGTGCAAGGCCTCATCTGTAAAAAAGCTTAGTCTGAAGCAGTGGTTCTCAACCTGTGGGTCATGACTCCTTTGCAGGTCAGATGAGCCTTTCACAAGGTTTGTCTAAGACCACCAGAAAACACAGAGGAACTCTATTTAAGGGTCTCAGCATTAGGAAGGTTGAGGACCACTAGTCCAGAGGGTAGAATCATATTTTTAATAATCAAATTACTAATAAAAATCATGACAAGTGTTATGAGAAAAAGGTGTTCTTAGAATAACCGGGGAAGAATCTAGTTAGATCGTTAAGTCTTCTGTAAGAGAACACCCGAGGTGACTGGGTATTTTATAATGAAATTTCTTATTCAAATCTGGGGAAATCCAAGATTGAGGAGTTGGCTTCTGGTAAGGGTCCGCAGGCTGGTGTCATCCCATGGGAGAAAGCGGAAGGGTAAGGTTAAGTACCTGTGTAAGAAAAAGCAAGGGGGAGGTGTGGGTCAGATTCACTTTAATAACCAGTATAGTCTCCTGATAACTGACCCATGCTTGTGATCATGGCACTAATTACATGTCCCTCATGGTGCAGTCACCTATTAATAGAGCCCCTCCCCCACCTTGGGGATTAAGTTACTTATATCTGGGCTTTAGGGACACTTTTGAATCCCAGGAACTGTGGAGCCAAAGTATGCCTCCAAGTGGAAGTGACATTCGGCTGGAAACATGAGTGATGTCAGGTGCACAGGGACAGAACATAACTAGGAAAACTGGAGAGCAGATATTTCAGGCCTGTGGAGGAGGGCCGGGGTGCAGGCATTCAGCAGAAGGGGAAGGAGACTGATGGGGTGGTGGCATTTTCCCCTGGTGGTACAAGAAACCAATGAAGAGGTGTTAGCAAAGGAGGAACAGAGGATGTGTGGAGTCTTCAGAGGTCCTGGGTCAGGATGGATGGGACATGGTGGTGATGGGACCAGGGTGGTGGAAGAAGTGACCTGAGAAGACAACAGGCATTTTGGGGAAATAAGCAAAAGCCTTGGAGATGTGGCGTTGAGAGAAAGGAAGAGGTCCAGGATGAGTTCTTGAGAAGCTAGGTGGCCAGAGGTCTCCTCCTTGGTGGGGTCGGGGAGGGGACCAGTGGGTCAAGATGCAGCATGTCCTTTTTCTTACATTCATGTGGTGTACACATTTTCTTTAATTAAAAGTAAAGGATATTCTTGTGGGGATGGTGCTGTTGTCTCAGCTGATCCATGGGTAGCAAGCTGATGAGCAGAGCCTCCCTACACTTGGGACCCATTGTTTCAGTCGTACCAAAGCAGCCGAGCATATATGGGCAATGCTCACGACTGAGGCTCTCCACATATCTGCTCTCACCTTATGCTATTTGACGGTTAAGACTCTGTGCCAATCAGACTGTTTCATATCTGTTCCCTTCTGAGTGGTTTTCTAGCATTTATGTCTACAGTTGCTCATAGAAGAACTAAAAGGTTGTGAGTGCATGTTGGGGCGTAGAGAGAATGAAGGCTAGGGAGAGAGGGGGAGTGGTCAAAGACTTCCACAGTATCAGTACCAGTGTTTAGGAACTGGGGGCAAGGAAGGGTCGGGGAGTCAAAGAGAGGAGAAGGGCAAGGAGAGGAGGGGAGGGTAAGGAGAGAAGGGGGGTAAGGAAGGATGAGGGAGGGCCAAGGAGAGGTGACTATACAAATCTGTTTCTCTGTACCCGCATCTACATCATAGTAATGAAATTTTATTTTTCACTTATTCATTTTTTTCTTTCAATAAGAGATGTTTAATTATATTCGATGTAATCTCTAATTGGCAGGAACTTTTAAGGCTCATTTTAGAGAGATCTGTCTGAATGATATTAAAAGAAAATGCTTTACCATTTAGTGACTTCAACCCCAGATCTAAATGATGGATTTCTCAATGTGGAGGCTGACATTGAGAGCCATGGGTCTCACAAGAATATCTTTGGAAACCAGTCTTTGCTGCTGGTTTTCCTCCTCAAGAACATGACTGGTTGGGTTTTGTGAGGGGGCCTGTGGTTTTGAGGACTGAACTGAGATGCCCCCGACAGGAGGAGCCACCGTCTTCTGTCCTTATCTGTAAGAAATCTTAGATACTTCCTTAGTTTAGCTTCCTGTGGCTGCTGTAACAAATGACCACAAGCTAGGTGACTTTACATAGCAGAAGTTTTTTCACTCCCTTCATGGTTCTGGAGGCTGGACCAGTGTGCTGGCAAGACCACATGACTTCCTTGAAGGCCCGAGGGGAGAGTCCTTTCTTTGCCCCCTCTCGCTTTCTGGAGGCTGCAGACATTTCTTTCTGCACAGCGCATCTCTCTGTCTCTTCTTCCAGGGTCATGTGGCCTCCTTGTCCTCTTTCTCTGTGTGAGTTCTCTGCTTTACTCTTACAAGGATCCGCCACTTGATTTAAGATCCACCCAGACGATACAGGATCCTGTCATCTTCTGATCTTTATTGGAGTCCATTTGCATTGATCTTCACCAAATGAGGTCCCAGTCACAGGACTTAGGAACTAGGGTGTGGACATGTCTTTCTTCAGTGTGGGAAATACATTCAGCTCCCTACATTTTATTTTATTTTTATTTTGTTTTATATTATGTGTATGTGTGTAGATTTGTCCACCTGAGTACACTACCCACAGAGGGCAGAAGAGAGTGTCAGATCCCCTGGTTTTGGAGTTACAGGGCATCCTGAGCCACTTGACATGAGTGTTGGGAACTAAACTAGCATCCTCTGGAAGACTTGAAAGTACTCTCAACTGCTGAACTACCTTCCCCATTCTCATTACAAATGATTTTTGATGAGGTTTTCATGTAGAATAACTTACTGTGTATAACCCTGTAATGGTTTGTTTGCCCCCACCAAAACTCATGTCGAGATTGAGTCCTTATTGTGCCAGCATAAACACTTGACAATTCTATCGGGAGGGATAGTCTTAGGAGGTCAATAAGGTTAATTGAGGCCATTATGTGTTGAGCCTAAACCATGTGACTGCGGCTTTGCTAGAAGAGGGGAGACCTGAGCTAGGTGTGGCGATATCTTGTGGCCTTCCCTGTCATGTGATGCCCTGTAATACCTGCGGACTCTGCAGAGTTCCCACCAGCAAGAAGTCCTCTTCAAATGCCAGAACTCTGTGTTGGATTTCCCATTCTCTGTAACCATGAACAGTGCAGCCCTATGTTCATAATCAAGGACTTAGGCTGCAGCATTCAGTTACGGCAATGGAAAAAAAGGATGGGGACATTTCATAATGTTCTTGAGTATAAAAGCCAGAACAAGGCTTGATTATTCACATAGATCAACCTCCTGTTTTTAGTCAGTGTTTAAAGAAGTCCCTTGGAGAGCTGATCCACTCACTGAACTAGCAAGTTAGCTGAGCTGTGTTCTTGCTTCCTCGGAACAAGTGTACCCAAATGACATGCGGCCAGCCAGAGGCTCTGGAGAGACATAGCTCTGGTGTTGGCCTGGAGAATGGGGTTTCCTAGGTGAGGGAGAGGAAGTGGTGTTAGGACTTGGTCATGGAGGATACCTCAGCCTCCGTCTCTGAGGAGAAACTAGCAAAGGAGAGTAGGAAGTCTGGGACAGGGCCAGACCCCCACGGAGTTTTTGAGGAGGGAGGGATGGAGGGATAATGGGGAGGTGACCAGGGAAGAGGTCCTTCAAGATGATCTCATGAGTGGCTCACTTAATCTGTCACAGAGGAAAGTCAGCCCTCCAGGATGATTTCTGATTTTCTGACATTGCTGTCCCTAAGCACCAGGAAGTAAGGGATAGCAGATAACTGGACAGACAACTGTATTTTAAAGTACTCTTCTCTGGGGACCTCAAAACAATTGTTGGTTTAAAAGGCCTTGCAGAGTTAGCTTTTTTTAAAAACTATAAGACCGCAGTTCACAAATGCCAGGGTGACACAGAAAATTAATGTGAAGGTCTCTTAGGTCACAGGAGTCATTTTCCACTGTCACATGACCCAACTTGTCATAGTAGGTTGACCTTGGATCCCCCAGGGTTCCTGAAAGTGGAGGATTTTGAAGGTCAATCCCAGGAGCTGCATGAGAAGAGGACCTTGCCTGTTCTGACTAGAAAAGTGGTTTTTACCTGCACAACCCACACGGGCTCTCCTGATCACCATTAAGGAGGAGAACAAGGGAAGGAACGAATGTGTGTTGGACTGTTTCAGTGTGCCAGGTATTTTCAGTTTTCCTCATTCACTCTTCTCAGTTAATGAGAGACGTAAACTATGCTTCGGATAAAGACTGAGCAGTCAAGGCACACAGTGAGGTTCTCCAGTGCGGGCTGACTCTCATGTGTGAGGCTGAAGTCCCTGAGGCCTTTCCTCTCTCCTCACTCACTTCTCCATGGTCTACTTGTCTGATTCCCACCCCTCGCTCGTTGATCCCTCCCCTTTACTGATTCTGCTCAAGGCACGTTGGTAGTTTCTCCTCTGAGTTCTTTTCTTGCTCTTCCTTTTGGAATGTTTTATTCCCATCTTGGCCTCTATGCTTCTTTACATCTTCCCGGGCCTGGTCTGATAACATCTATTTTATGTTCCTTCCCTGAGTAGCCCACTTGGAACTACCACGTGCCTCATCATCTCACCCGGTACATTTTCTTCACGACCTCCACCAGCTCCCTGGTGTCTGTTTACTCATTAATGTACAAATTCCTTATTTATCACTGTGCCTTCTGGCAGGCTTAATAGTGAGCCAAATACACACACACACACACATACACACACACACACACACACACACACACACACACTATATAAACACATCTATAAAATGAATGAATGAAAAAAATCAATGGGTGGGGTTATTACCTTCTTAGTGACATTTGGGCAACACTTTATGACTGACTGTGAAGCTGCTTCTTCAGACCTGAGAAAGTGTCTCATAACACACATCTTAGATAATGTCCAGATCTGCCAAAGATAAGCAGAATGCACGGGAAAACAGCGAGATCAGACCATCCAAATGGCCAGCCTTGGCTTTAGTATTGGTTTTTCTGGTCTATTAGTTATACCTGAAGCAGCTGCAGAGATTTTGGGAGACCCATCTAGAGGTGTATGAGAGAATACTGTGTTGGTTTAGCTGGCTGTTAGCTCAAGGGCTGCCAGTTGTGGAACTCAGGTGTTGGTGTAAAGACTATAACCTATTCAGAACTCTCAGCACTTCAGCAAGGAATGCCCATAACTGAGTTTGTTATCTCTCTCTGGAAACATTCTCCCAGTGTTTGTGGTCTTGTCAATGGTCCCCAACTACTGGTGACATAAGTCCTATATTAGAGTTTACAAAGGTCATTTATTTCTCTTCCAATCCTAAAGAAAGGAGGTCCTGTTGAACCAATTTCCCTGCTTACCTTCCAGCTATTGCTCTTGTTAGCAACTGCATGACCTCCCTCCTACTTGCTAACCCATGCTCATACTGAAGGCCTGCAGATTCCACAGTGCTTTGGACTATTCCACAGAGCATCATACTATTCCACAGAGCATCATACTGTCCCACAGAGCATCATACTATCCCACAGAGCATCATACTATAGCATAGTGCTTCATACCATCCCATAAAGCATCATACTATTCCACAGAGCATCATACCATTCCACAGTGCTTCACACTATTCCACAGAACATCATACTATTCCATAGAGCATCATACTCTCTCACAGAGTATCATACTATTTCACAGAGTATCATACTATTCCACAGAGCATCATACTATTCCACAGAGCATCATACTATTCCACAGTGCTTCATACTATTCCACAGAGCATCATACTATTCCACAGAGCATCATACCATTCCACAGAGCATCATACCATTCCACAGTGCTTCATACTATTCCACAGAGCATCATACTATTCCACAGAGCATCATACTATCCCACAGAGCATCATACTATCCCACAGAGCATCATACTATCCCACAGAGCATCATACTATTCCACAGTGCTTCATACTAATGCATAGTGCATCATACTATTCCACAGTGCTTCATACTATTCCACAGTGCTTCATACTATTCCACAGTGCTTCATACTATTCCACAATGCTTCATACTATTCCACAATGCTTCATACTATTGCACTGTGCATCATACTATTCCACAGTGCTTCATACTATTCCACAGTGCTTCATACTGTTGCACTGTGCATCATACTATTCCACAGTGTATCTGACTTTTCTATTTCACAGTTCTGTGGTTTTGTTTTCACACTCTTGGCATGTCTTCTCATCGTCACTGCTCCTTGACTCTCATTCAAATTTGAATGTTTATTCCCACTGCATCCTTTTCTGTCTCTTTCATCTGTCACATTAGCCACTGCTATCTGTGAGCGCCTAGCACACTCTGTCTACACCTAGCCCATTCACTTATGTTGTGCCCAGCAGAGAACATCACCCCCAAGTGCCCTATATCTGCTTACTGAAGGAGGTGACAATCCACAGGTGGCTGGGCTAGCTGGCTCACTTCACTCTGTCACTAAAGCTATAACATGGTGATGCATTTCAGATTTCACTCCCCCCAACCCCAGTCAATGTAGTGGAGAAGCCAAGAAGCCTGGGATTTCAAGAATCACGATGGGTGATCTCAGAGTGTGTCATGGATAATCTTCCCATGAATAATTGAGAGTTGACTGTGGCATCATCAATTAGTCATGGAGGTCAGTCTTGTTTCATTAGAATGTAACTTCCTGCAGGTACAGCTTTTGTTCATCTATGTCCGAATTAATTTTTTTAAAAGTACGTTGTCAAAAATAGTATGGGTGCTCAGAATGCTGAGAATCAATTCATCAAGTATATCGGGTTCCCGAGTGACCAAAGGCGAAGCTGGTGTTCAGGAAACCCATTTGCTCTCATTAATAAAACAATCTTATCCATATTAAAGTAATAGTAGATGGAAGATAGGAAAGGATCTATTAGTGTGGTCCAGCTGTGGACCTCTAAGATCGTTCCTCCCTTCACAGAGCTCATGAATAATAAAATAAATCGGCGTGACACCAGGGAATAAGCTGTAAAGTGTCACAAAATGCCAGGAACAAAATCCCCCCAAAGTGCTCTTTTTCTTCCTGAGGACAAGCCTAAAAGAACTTTTCTGATTACCCGACAGTCCATTTAATCCCCAGGAAACATTCCTTTGTTAGAGTTTCAAGGAGAATTACTTGAAATAATCCTTTGTACAATGTGCCTGGTTCTATTTTAGTTTTTAAATCGTGTCCCCTTTCTTTTTGAATTTGTTAAAAAAAAAAAAGAAGACATCTAATCAATGGCCGAGCAGAACTGGTATGGCCAGAGTTTCTTTCTCTCTGGGATGAAGTTACCTTTTGTGCTGAGACTCTTTTAAAAGAGACTTGAAAGACTCCAGGAGCTGAGAAAGAATAATAAAAAGCCCCGAACGTTATAATTAAACTGTATAGACTTAACCATCTCTCTTGAGTATTATTGAAGAGAAGCAAGTTTTTTGACTGGTTTCATGTATGATGCTCACAGTGACCTAGATTTTAGGAGCAATGGACATTTCTTAGATAAATGCTTGCAAGGATTCCCAGCCTCTGGTCAAGAGGAGACATGGTCCTCACAGCTCCAGCCCTTGTTAGCCACTTATCAGCAGGAAAGTGGTGATAAATGTTTAAGGCAAGAGTTTTGTGTCCTGGGAGCCATTTGGATATATGCCCATGCTACGGCTTAGAATGTATGCAATATAAAGGGAAAACAAATCGAGGAGATTTCAACTTAGAAAATAAGGTGACATTTAGGTTTACACGTGGACTCTGCCAAGTGTAGTCAAGGGCTCTTGAGTGAGTGTGCTGGGGGTCACCCCTGTCCTGTTCGAGAGTTTGGCTGATAGACGTTTACTCAACTTGAGCTCATCAGGCCCAGGGACCCAGCAGTACTTCCTTCATATGTTTCTAATTGAAATATTTTCTGTTTTCCTGTATCTCTCCAATTTGTCCAATCTTTCTATTCTTAATGGTGAGTAGATAAGTGTGTGTGTGTGTGTGTGTGTGTGTGTGTGTGTGTGTGTGTGTGTGTAAGTGGAGCTTCAGTGCAGTTCAAACAATCCAATTCTGTTCTTCTACCAAATGGTTCAATCCCAAATGAAAATGCCAAATGAATTAACAGTCAGCAAGGATACCAAAGTCCAATTCACTGAGTAGACACCTTTTTTTTTCTTTCAAAAATGGATTACTTGATTTTTCTTCCCAGAGGTTGTTTTTGATATGTAAAGAGCAATGAAAGAGTCAACTGCAGAGTCATTTTTTTGAATATTGAAAATGTTCTAATTTTTGAGTGGCCAGTAGAGAGATGACCCATGGACTACTAAGGTTAGAAACCTGCCCATACTTTCACTTGCTCAGAAGACAACACTTTTCTTAGAGTTATTTTTTAAAAAATCCTATTTGGGGCGGGGGGGGGGGGGGGGGGGAAGAATGGTGAATTCCATGAGTGCATTTTAAAACAAACATTTGGTTAAAAATAATATCCAATTTGGCCTTAACTAGAGCATGGCAGAAATAACAAAAGGCAGGTAATGTGATGTGAACTAAGAGCATGTGTGAAGTTGCCAGCGCGTTATCTTTGTATCTTTAACCATGAGGCCTTCACTCGCAGAAATGGCTCTTGACAAAGTTAAGTGGTCCTATACATTGTTTGGGAAATTGCCCTTATTTTGTGCACTTCTTGTTCAAGTAATGGAACCCATGAGCAGTAGATAATTGTAGCAACCTCATCTATCAAATAATATTAGAAGTCAACAGCTATAATCGGAGCCACTTGCTTGACGCAGCTTTTCTCTATATTTTTGGTTCAAATTGTCAGTTGTTACCTGTAAGTGTCCCCATTCCCTGTGGTTGATGGAAGCAGAAAGATGTAAGTAAATCAGGAGGTGAACGGCGGGCCGCAGCTGGCATACCACAGCAGATGATAACGGCTCCCTGAATAGGGAAAATCATGATTCTTCGTGCTGCATTGTGGGCTACGATTACTGGTGCAGTGCCTGGGTGGAGGGTGGTCTTTTAGAGACAGTCTGGGCAGTTAAAAACTGAGTCTAAGAAGGTCAAAACAAAACTCTCATAACTAGGGTAAACACATGTAGTAAGTAGTTCAGTATTCTGACCTACTTTCTTTTATCTTGCATACCCTTGAATTGAAAGGGGAGGTTCTCTGTAAAAGCTTGGTTATAGGTACTTCTTTATGTATTATACTATATTATTGTATAGTACTACTTTATGTATTATATATACTATCCTGCTTAGGTTTAACTGTCAACCTGACACAACCTTGAGCCATCTAAGAAGAGAGTGTTAGCTGAGGGTTTACCCGGATCACATTGCACCACGGCTTGTCTGTGGGGAAATTGCCTTGATTATTAATTAATGTAGGAGAGCCCAGCTCACTGTGGGTTATACCACTTCCTGGTATATATGGGGTATATATGGGCTGTATGAGACAGCTAGCAGAGCATAAGCCAGTGAGCAAGCCATCAAGCAGCATTCTTCCATGGCTTCTGCTGTACTTCCTTGGCTGTGAGTGAGTTCTCTGAGTAGAGGCAATGCTGTGTGGAATGGCAAGGAGTCTTGCCTTCAGGTTCCTGCCCTGACTGCACTCAGTGATGGACTGTAACCTGGGGGTGTAAGATAAAATCAACCATTTCCTCTAAGTAGCTTTTGGTCAGTGTTTTATAACAGTAACAGCAACTAAAGCAGGACATTGAACTATCCTATCTTGTACTAACCATCCATCCTATCCCACCCTACCCTATCTTACCCTACCCTATCCTACCCTACCCTACCCTACTCTACCTACCCTACCCTGTCCTGTCCTGTCCTGTCCTAACCAGCCATTCTATCCTCTCCTATCCTTCTTATCCTAACCAGTCTATCTTATCCATACTATCCTATCTTAACCATCCTATCCTATCTTAACCATCCTATCCTATCTTAACCATCCTATCCTAACCATTCTGTTCATCCTATCCTATCCTCTGTAAACTTAGTTATAGATGTGAAATAGTCATGTTATAAAAGAAAATGTTAATTCTGCTGGAATCATTATTGTAAACATCTTTGGGTTGTTTTCTGAATAAAAACACCTCAGTAAAATTCCCAATTATGTATCTATATATTTACATATTAATGATATATACTGAATTAATATATTTGATTATGATTATATATCATATGTAAAATTATAGGATTATATGTCTATTGCATAACTCTTTGATTCTCTCCCCCCACTTAATATATTTCTATGTTCATAACTATTCATTTATAACATGACATTTGATTGGCTGCAGTATATCCCATTAATTACATTGGACAATTAGAAGGTTTTAAAAGTTTTCCATTGTCAATAATCCTTATCTTGGTAGTGAAGATCTGACCAATGTCTGTGATAACTTTTTAAAATAAAATCATGAGATTTTATTTTTGGTGAAAAGGGCTGTTCACAGGAGAGGACGGACCAGTGTCTGCTTCATGGGTGCTATGAGAACATCCATGCTTCACTCTTTCTCTCAGTACCAACTCTGCCAGTCCTTTTCAGGTTGGTACAGACCAGAGAGACAGCTGAGGCAGGGGTTAGGGTGGGCTCTGAGTCCTTGGCACCTTTGCATGGTAACACTCTGGAGACAGCTCTAGGTGGGAGCATGGCCCCTGTTTGGGGAGCAGAGCCCCTATGGTTGGGGAAAAACACACAGGCCCTTGGATGAACAGGATGGCCCGGCCAGTGTTTGATGGGTGAGGATAAACTGTTAGATGGGGCTGAGATGTTTTGTCTTAGTAACGCCTCCCTAGCTACCATGGAATCTACATGGTGGTGTTCATTTTAATGCGTTTAAACTCTCTTTTCTCTCATGGCTTTCTGCTATGGAATAATTATTAGTGTAGTTCCAATAAAATTGTAAATTCTTAGGGGATAAGAACAATGGAAGTCCCCAGAGGACTGTAGGGTCAATGGAGAGAAAGCTGGTAAACACCCCCTTCTCCGACATTGAGAGCACCCAGTGTGTGCTTTTGATTTTATACATGATTTTGCTTAAGAGAGAGATCTAGGACTATTAACACCATCCCTGCCTCATTTGGAACTGCTAGTTTAAATGTTCAATGCAAATGATCAAAATTCTATTTATTTTTAGAGATATTATTTTGGGGGCATTGAAGTGACTGATAATTTCCCAACTCGACTATTAGATCTCCCACCACAAACTGTTCTGGTACAGGTTTGTCATTACAGCCCATGGGTGCTTAGAAAATGGGAAAAGGCTGTTGGCATCCCTCCTCAGCCTTTTGCTGGTAGGATGGGAGATAGCAATTTATTCTCAGGGACTGGTCCTCCTGTGGCTTCTTGTACTGTGCTCTGCCTAAGCAGAAGGCTGGATGAAGAAGCTGCTGGTGGCTCTTTGTTGTGCTCAGTGGTAAGGCATTTTACTCGACTGGAAATTTCCTGTCCTGGGAACTCTGGGCCCAGTGGCAGCTGTGCATTTAAGCCTCTGATTGTTGTAGCATCCTTTTTCTGGCTGATGGAAAAGCTGTGTGTCTGTTAGTGGAGAAGGGCACAGTGCCAGGACATGGATACATTTCTTTCACAACCGGTACTTCATCCACCAGGCCCTCTGTTCCTAACAGTCTGATTCCTTCCTCTATGGCTTCTTATCAAAGGTGTTTACATAGTTCAAGAGTTGTTCAGTACACCCACAGATGAAGGAAGGTGATATTTTATGTGATTATATTATTGAAAACTAACAATCAATTAATTAGAGAGGTGTCACGTGGTTCTCCTCTGATGCCTCGTGTCTACACAAAGGTATAAATTCGATAGCAGAGATTCAAAATGGCAGTCACTTGAAGTTGTAGTATTTCTAGTGCATGCTTGCAACTGAGATGTCAGGCTGTAGGTAAATGACATGGAGGGATGTCAGGTCATCCTTGAAATCATATTAATATTGACTGGGAAATTGGAAGTAGGATCATCTGAACACCCCTTTGTCTGGATAATGTACTAAAGAAGGATAAAGTGGGGAGATGACTGTGCACCTATATATCCCTCTTAGCGCATTGTTTTCCAAACTGGATCTAAACTGCTGGAGAGGGGTTGGGGAGATGGCTCAGTGGGAAAGTGTTTGCAATACAAGCTTGAGGACCTAACTTTCAATCCCTGCTACCCATATAAAAGCTAAGTCTGGCAGCAGATACCTGAAACTTCATTGCTGAGGTAGAGACAAACAGACTCTAGGGATTTGCTGGTCAGCTAGTTTATCCCAAATGGTGACATACAGGTTCAGTGAGAGACCCTGTCCATAAGACTAGGTAGAGAAGTAATTGAAGAA
The DNA here is from genome assembly GCA_902168325.1 of Peromyscus nudipes. Classification (NCBI taxonomy): domain Eukaryota; kingdom Metazoa; phylum Chordata; class Mammalia; order Rodentia; family Cricetidae; genus Peromyscus; species Peromyscus nudipes. The sequence continues at coordinate 44,581 of CABHPH010158716.1, forward strand.
GACATCCTGATATAGTCTGTGGCCTGCACATGCGTACGAGTACACACACACACACACTTGCATGCATACACACATACACAGGCACACACACACACATACAAAATGCTCATTTAATGACTATAGATTCGAACATTATTTTCATGATAAATGGCGGTTAAAGATGGACCCTGTATGGAAATTCTCACGTTAACTTGCTAATACCTAAGCAATTTGGCACAAGGACAAACAAATTTACGCAAATATTGAGTACAAAGATGATTTATTCAGGGACCACTACGCACCCAAGCCTCCCCCGTGCTATTATATTACACACCAACACTGCACGGCACTTGTAGTTAATCTCATTTTATAGATGAGTAAACAAAGGCCCAGTCAGGCTAAATGAAAGCAGCTAATAAGTGGTAAAGGTGAGGATCAAACAGGTCGATGGGAAACCCCAAGCCAGTGTGCTCAAGTACTCTGCCCCATCAAACACTTCTCTGGAAGCCTTTTCATATTTCTGAAGCAGAAAGCGATCTGACTCATCAAATTTGAAACATGACTGCGTTGATTACATGATAGCGATATGTAATGCCATTCAATTTCATTTCTCTAAAGGGGGAAAAACCCATTCGTGTGCATCTGATTGCTTTGCTTTTTTTTTTCTTCTTTGCATCTGTTTTGTGTGTGGAAGTTTATAGCCATGTATTGATTTTCTTCATTATCTGAGTTTTATGTACCTAATGATCCTTATTAGCATGCTTAGTGACCTTTAAAATTTTTGCAATAAGAATGCACCCCAAACAGTCCACCTTGGTAGCTTTTGCCTGGTAAAATGCCTTCAGTGACCACAGCACAGCCATTTATACTCATGTAGGTGAGTGCTATTCTTGCAATTACTGCTGGAGTGACAGTTTCTCTGAGGTATTTGAATGATGCAACCCTGTTCAAGTTTAATGCTATCTGTTATGAACTTGCTGCCTGCTGTTAATAGCTGGAAGGCATTGATTTTGTTTTCTCCTCTCTTATCTCAAGCCCATACATTTTGCTTGCCTTATTGACTATTCTGATCATTTCATGCACCATCTCTTTAGAAGATGCATAAATCAATGTCAGCCATGAAACTTAAGTTGTTTATGAGGCTGCCGTGGAGGTTTACACCTTCCAGGGAACCATCTAATGTGGTCGGTGTCAGGTGTTGCAAACAATTCTTGACCAGGTTTGATGAAAGAGGACAGCCTTGGAACATGTCACTGCTGGAGTAGGAAAGTTCATTCAATTATTTATTTGGGTCACATGTTCTACTTGACTGGATGCACTTTTTAATGATGTTAATTAACTTCTTCAGGGTGTTAAATTAGTTTAGGACTGCTGTGATTATAGCATGACATAAACGGGGCTTTCTGTGCTAGGAGATGAGTTGGAGTTTTGCACACCAGAAGGATATTTTGTACTGGATTAGTGCAAATGAAATGGTATTGCTTACATTTGAGCAGAACTCGATAGGCGACCCATACAGACTTCAGTTCAATTTCACACCTAAATCACAAAATCAAAATACAAGTGCAGCAGCCTGAAAGCCTGTCCATCATTTCATACATTTACAGACTTCTTTCTGTACCACCCAAAGAGCATCAGATTGCACCTCTAATCCAATAAGATGTTTTCCATAATTAAGGCAATTATGAAATAGGCCCTGCAAAATTCGTTCTTGAGGGTCAGATTCAATATGCTTCTTGTGCATAAAAGAAAATTTTGAATTAGTTTAGACCATGGTTTTCTCCTCTCTTTGTGTGGTGTTTGTATGTGTATGCACGTGTGTGCAGGTACATACAGGTATGCATGCATGTGTATGTATGTGTGAGGCCAGAGGTTGGTGTTGGGCGTCATCCTCTATTGCTCTTCGTGTTATGTGAGACAAGGTCTTTTTATTGAACCTGGAGCTTGTTCGCTTGGGTAGGCTGCTTAATCAGTGAGCTTCTGCAGAGCTAACTGTCTTCACTCTCTGCCTCCAGTGCTAGGGTTACATATGTACTCATCCACACCATTTATTTTAAACCTGGATAGTGGAGATCCTAATTCATGTCTCCATGCTTGTGCGGCAAGCCCTTTACCCATCAAACTGTCTTTCCAGCCCTCTGTTCTCCAATTTTTGTAATGCCTTTGAAACATTGCCCTTCTTCAGCAGTTCAAAGAACACTTTTCAAATATGGAGATCTGTTTTCTTCTTGGTCCAGGATTATACAGGGCTATAGTACTCACAATAAATTTCTGGGGAAATGTGTGTGTCCCGTTATATTCAGTGGCTGGTTCTTCTCACATGTGGTGAAAGATTTATTTGGGCAGATCACCCTCAGCAAGTAGGTTCTTGGACTTACCTATGATCTCAAAAATCTGTTTGGAAGTAAAAAATTTAAATTCAGAAGAAAAAATGGTAATCAAAGCATCTTTAAGAATTTTTCATGGGCATTTTTTGATTCAATTCAATCAAATATAAATTCAAGGAAAATTTGTATTTTAAATTATACATTCATGGGAAGAGATGTCTTGCAGGGGATTTGAGTTGTTTTCCAAAAATAATGTCCATCTTGCACAGCAGAATGTGTCTTGCAATATGGCACATTCAGAGAAAAGGATTTCCAAATATGATAGCTCTAGTCTGAGATGGGTCATGAATCTGACAATAAACCATGAGAAGAGCATAAGAGAGAAGCCTTGAAGAGACGAAAGACTTATATTGCTGGAAAGTACCATATAGGTTGCTAGGAGAGGAAAGTCATCACTTGTTTTGCTCGGGAGTAGGCTTTTCATGTTCCATGACCCACCTACCAGACAAGATGTGCCTACTGGTATAATGGTGGCATGACTGTTACTGGTGCAACCCACTGCTTTTGGGTTGGATTTACACTCTGCTTCAGCGGGAGGGAGCGCATGCCTGGTATTGTAACTCTGATCAAAAGCTGGGGAGGTCATGGGACTTAGCCAAAGGATGGGGCGGAGGGCTGAGAAATGCTGTCTTCTGGCCATGATGTGGCCATTGCACTCACGAGCTGAGAACTGCCAAGGTTAACTGCGCAAGGCTTACATAAAGCTGAGCCTGTCAGCATGATAACATGGATGGGGAAGGCTCATGAAGATTCACTCTTAGCCGAGGAACTATTGGCCATCAATGGCTGTTTGGAGGGAGGAAATTCATTTATTTTCAGTGGTGTAGCCACTGGTAGGTTGCCTATATTCCAATAAGTAGCCTTACCTCCAGACTCATGCAAACAACCTTAGTTAAACTCATTGGGCCATAAAAAATATAAAAGACATGAATTAGGGAAGGTGACTTGTGGGGGAAGGAGGGGTCCAGAGAGAGAAAAGGGAGAGTAAGAGAAGGCAGTGGGAGTGGTGAGTGTGTTCAAAATATTCTATGCACATGAAAATGTTAAATAATAAATTTAAACAATTTAGTATATCTTTATTTTACAGAGGAATTTTATGACATTTCTGTTCATGCATATGATGCAGTTTAATAATATTCACACCTCTATTTCTCTTCTCTCTGCTACCCCCTTTCTCTTTCTCTATCTCTAATAGCCCCCACTCTACCTCCATGTCCTTTCCATACCCCCTAGATTTCACCTGAGAGGAAACATGCAGTACTTGCCCACAAGAAGATCGACTTATTTCATGTGGCATGATCTCCAGTTTCACCCACCAGGAAACAAAACGCTAGAAGAAACAGAAATTGGAGTTATATAGTCTCAGGTCAAGAAACACAGTGGTCCCAGCAGCCACCAAAAGCTAGGAGTCAAGCATGGAATGTATCTTACCTCAGAGTTCTCTCTGCAAAGAGAGAACCAATCCACAAACACCTCAATTTGGGATTTCTGTCCTTTTGAGCTATGAGAGAATAAATTTCTGATAAGTCACCAAGTGTGTAATAACCAGTTTGGGTTTCCTTAGGAAACTCCCATGTGGGTAATATTTAATTTAGATGCCCTCTGTGCCAGAGATTGCTCACCTGAGTTCTCCTACTTACCGGGGCTAAGATCCTATCATGCTTCCAGGGCCAGTTTATACACCCTCTTCCTCTACACGATTCCTTAATCTTCCTTGTCTTTGGGCATCCTTAGCATCATGATTCTGTGGTGAAATGCCTCAGACTGATTAGTTTATAGACAACAGATTTATTTCTCTCAGTGCCTGGTGAAAAGTCATGCCTGTAGCCAGGATGGTACCCTTTACCAGCATCTTCTGGAGGGGATAAATGTAGTGTGCTTATTTGTTAAAAGCAGCAGAAGATAAAAAGACAAAAGGGGGTGAACTGAGTCCCTCAAGATCTTACTAATCTTTGTCCATCAGGGTAAATTCCTCATGGTCACATAACCTCCCAAAGGCCCTTTCTCATAAAACCTTGGGGTTTAAAGTTCAGACACATTTATTTAAACTATAGCACCCACATTGTATTAATATCTAGTGTTGTGCTGCTCATATTTGCTGTGTATGATGCTGCAAATGTTTAATTCCTCTACTTTTCTGTGATATTAAAAAAGTGTACATCATTTACTATCATGTGATATTAGGCAATAATTTAAAATTGCTATTGATATTTGACAATGATAATTGTGTTGTTACACATTTTACAGTTCTTACAGTTTTGTCAAAGGATCTGCTTAATTATTAAAATATTTACATTGAGAACCTATTGAAGTTGGTAGCTTTTCTTCATGTTTTGAAAAGAATTACATAATTTCACTCGTGTTTTAAGCTACTGAAGTGATAACAATCCTGTCTCAATATCAAAGGAGGTAGGTTTCCTTCATCACTCCTTACAGCAGCCTCCTCCGTGGCCAAGGTCCACCAGGAGACCACATAGCAGCTCCTGGAAGATGGTTAGCCTATCTGTTGTATCATGGCATTTGCCAAAAGGGCTGAGTGAACAAATGCACACAATACCGGCATGTGCTCCCCAGAAATCTCATTTATTTAGGTACTGTTGCAGATGCTGACAGTCTTTCAGAGGCGGTGGAATACTCCCTGTATTTTAAAGTGGAGGTGCCATGGTGTTTGGAACCGTATCTCGCTCAGCTTTAAATTTGCTCCGATGTTCAGCAAGCACAGACATTCATTTACAGTCAGCTTTCCAAATATGTTAGAGCAAATTGCGCGGTATCCTTTGCCATGAGAAAAATTCTGTTTTGTTTCACAATTTGGACACCAAATTGTGTATGCAGAAGAAATTGAAGCCATGGGAGAAGTCATTCCTACAAAGCCAAAATTCAATGATTCTAACAGCCAGTGCTGTGAGAGCTGCTTCTGCTACAGTATGTTTTTGAATGAAAATATGTTGTTTAGTGGAGACTTCCAGGTTCAAATGCTTTCCTGGGGAATATAATGTTGAGCCAAACTTACAGTAGGGGATACTTACATCACTGTGTTCTTCAGTGTGCATTTGGTTTCACTTTTAGCAGGATTTGTTATTTAAGAATAGGATTAAAATATATTATACTTTCATAATAAAACATGCTTCTAAAACTATCAGGACTTTAAAAGCACCTTACTCACGTAGATCTGTCTTTCCATCATTCTGGTAAGATGCTCACACAAGACCTTGTGTCAATAAGTAGTTTTGAAATGGCTGTGTACGATACATATTAATTGTGAAATCTGAAGAACTGTCGTCAACTCTGAAGTGCCAAATGCAGGTAATCATGCAACAACATTTAACCTTGGCCCAGGTGGTCATGCTTGCTCCATATTTTGGATCATGCATGCTTCACAGATTTAGGTTCCCTTGATTTAGTCTCTGTGACTAGATGGTCTTGCCACTCTATCCTCTTGATATTATACTTTAATGGGGAGCAGAGTGGGAGAGTGGTGGTGGCTTGAGTGGGAATTTGTGGCTTCAGTGGGGGTTAGATTGGACTGTTGGATCACTCCCTAGCCAGTGGGATGGCTGTCATGAGATTACTGAGCCCAGTTGAGCCACAGTTCTGCCATCTGTTAGTGTGACTAATCATATGCACATCCCAGCATTGCCATGGAAGTACAGTTGAGTCAAATAACATCTGAAATATGCTTAGCTCAGGCTTTGGCACAATGCACTTAATGAATAAATGGTAAGCATGATTTTTGTTTTAGATGATCAAGACTGAAATCACCTGAGTTTAATTCATTTAATAGATATCTATTGCTCTAGGTCTTAGAATATAGTGCAGGTAGATCATAGCGCCTTTCTCTTTGGCAAAGTCTTCCTCTACGTAGCAAAGTCATGGCTAAGGGTTGTCTTAGAATAGTTGGAGCCATATCACAGGCACATATTATGACTTATGTCATCGAAAGTCCAACTTGACATTTCTTGGTTAAATATGGCAGGCTGTCCACATCTTTAACTTCTTTTCCTCCCCAAATTTGGTTAAACTGGTGGAAAAGGATATCAATGCATAAACCAGAGGCACCAAGAGAAGATGAATGGAGATATAAGCAAATATTTCTAGGAGCTTTCAGAATGAATGCAAGTGAATGAACAGAATAGAGATAAGCCCTTTGCATCATGTGGGGACTGGCAGAACGCACACCCCTCTATTGTGTGCTCTGTGTGGTCACCGGACAGTACAATGACGTTGAGAGTTTGGCTACTACGGAAGGCAGGAAGAGGTAGGGCTCCAGACTGAGAAAAGGCAATTGGCTGAAAGTCTGTCTAATCGGTGGTTCGACCTCTTTAGTCTTCTGTCCCATCGCATGCATCACACAGGCTGGAGATAAGCATTTTATTCTTATATAAAAAGCATCCAACATGAAGATTTAGTGATAATTAGACTCAGTAAAGAACAAGGGGGAGTAGGGGAAGCTATATAATTCAATATCTTGAGGTGAATGTCTCTGCCCTCTATTCCTTTGTCCATACTTGTAGAGGCAAGAGAGATAAAGATGTGTGAAGGTAGATGTGTGAATGGCCTAGGTGATAATGTGGATCCATCACCTATCTAAGGAAGTGAAGCATTTAGTCTCATGTACCCAATCCATTTAACCAGGGCAGAAGATGGGGGGATTATCCTCTGCATGAACAGTCAAGTCTCAGGTGTTCTGATGAAAGGGTCAGCTCATCTTGTCATTCCAGTCCAGCAAAGCCTACTTAGCAAATCCAACTCAGGCAACTAGAGCTCCCGTCATCCAAGAACAGCCCCTCATTTGTGGGTGAAAAAGACAAAAGCCGACAGAGAGGAAAGGGAACTTTAGAGGAAATAGAGCAAGGAAGGAAACTGAAAAAAAAGTTACTGAAACAGAATGTGATTTTAATTAATTCAGAGAGAGGCACCAATAGTGTATACATGACAGAAGACTGAGAAGTTTTGGAAAAGGAGCAGCCACCAAGGATAGATGCCAGTGGGAACCAAAACTGTAGTAGCTAAAATAAAATTCCACTGTGAAAATTGAAGGAGAAAGCTGAAGAAGTTTCCTCTAAACAGAAAAAAAAAA
>CABHPH010158717.1:0-50812 GCA_902168325.1 Peromyscus nudipes
AGCCAGGAGTGAGGGAAGGTGCCCCTTGCGATGTTAGGACACAGTGAGGGTGCTGTGCACGGATTTGTTAAAACTGTGAAAGGAGCATCCGGACAAGAGGGTGCAGGGTGACAAGCTCTTCTAGCTGGTTCCTTCCTTCGTCACTGTGGCACGGTAACTGACGACAGCATCTTAAGGAGGGAGAAGCTGATTTCAGTTCTTGGTTTGAAGAGTCACAGTCATAATGGTGAGGATGGCCTGGGCAGGAGTGTGAGGGGGCTGGCCCAGTTACATCTGTAGGCAGGAGGCAGAGAGGGATGTTGTTACTCAGCTTGCAGATCTTTTTCATGTTTTCTCTTGGTTTTTTTTTTTTAGTCTTGTGTGTGTGTGTGTGTGTGTGTGTGTGTGTGTCTGTGTGTGATGTACACGTGAGAGTGGAGTGTACGTGTGTTACAGTGAATATATGGAGGTTAGAGGTGTCAGTCCTCACCTCCTTCTTTTTTTAAGGCAGGGTCCCCTTTGGCGTTTGCTGTTTGCTGTATGCACCAGCTAGCCCACACACTTCTTGGCATCCTCCTGTCTCTGGTTTCTATCTCACTGTGGCCCTCGTGGGATTAAAGTCACATACTGCTATGTCTGTCTTTACACTCTGGAGATTCGAACTCAGGTCCTCAGACTTGCACAGCAAACACTTTACCTAGTGATCCACCTCCCCACCCAACCCCCTTCCTGCTCCTCTAGTCCTGGGCCCCAGCCCCTCACCCCTCCTGCCCCTCTAGTCCTGGGCCCCAGTCAGTGGATGCTGCTGCCTGCATTCAGGGCCCCTCAGTTAACCTCTCTGGAAAAACCTTCACAGATGCATACAGGTTGTGTTTCTATGGTGATTCAAAATTCTATCAAATTGACAGTGAAGATTAACCAGCACACAGGTCATGTGCTGTGTCCCTCAGTTAAACCACCAGCGGTGTCCTCCCCACATCCCTCTCCAGGAGAAGAGCCAGTGCAGTACCACAAAAGGGAATGTCAACTCCCTGACCTATGACCTCTCCTGTTGGATTGTGCCCTTTAGAAGTCAGGGCAGAGAAGGGACGACACGCTTTGAAAAGAACATTCTCAAAGTACTTTTCACCCAAAACTGAAGGGTCAAAAGACCCTGCTGGACTTCCCTTTCAATGATTCAGAGAGACGAGAGGGCTGTCCATCTCTTAGAATTTGGGAAATCAGTCCGTCCCGCTGCCCAGTGTGGATCCATCCCTGGATTCAGCTGCCTGTGTTATGTAAGTTGCCTCATTTGAAAGCTAAACCTAGTTAATTAAGCGCTAAACTCGGTCAGGATTTATTTGGCATAGTTACCAGAGCTGTTAAAACTGTCAGTCCCTTCCATTACTAACTCTTTTGTTTCCTTCTTGTTTTGTAAAAAATATTCAGTCAGATAAGGACATTTAAACACATTCTGAAGAAATGGATTAAGAATAACGCTAGACTAGTTTTTTTTTTCTGCTGTAACTTGAGAGAGTAAATACCTAAACTCCTGAGAAACTTAGCCTCAGCAGCACTGCTCTTCATAGTTGGATTTCTGTCCCTGTCACTATGACAGGGGACACTGTGAGACTGTGCCTCACAGAACCTAAATATCAGGGCTGCTTTCAGTCAGGAAGCAAGCAGCCTGCATGTGGGGTGCTCCCTGACACTGAAGACGCCCAAGTATCTGCTAATCATCTTCTTGAGGACTGATGCAAGATGAAAGTCCTGAGAGCCTGAACTCGTTGCTCTCCCCGGTCCTTACATTTAATCCCATGTTCAATGAGAGGAATGCAGGTCTGTTTCCAAATGGGTGGGATGGGAAGGAATTCCATTTGGGTGGGCTGCTCACAATGACCACTAGTAAAGAATGCAACATGAAAAAGAAGGGTCGGAAGGTCCTCTCAGAGTCATGCGTGGTAGGATCAAAGAGTCCCCAAGCCAGCACACCCTTCCCTGTCTTCGGACTTGGCACCCCTCCACAAAGTGTCTCTTCACCTTGGATTTCTATGACTCAGGAGACAGCAAACCTCACCGAAACACAAACCTGCCAGCTCCCTGACAACCCCAATTTAGCTTCTGGGAGGCAATGCTGGACTTTCTTCTCTCTTTCTTTCTTCCTTAATGGGAAGTGGTCACAGCCACGAACTTAGCAAAAGATGTGGGTTAAAGTTTGTCCGTTCTTGGCTAATGCAGTTAGACGTTTTCGAGAGAAGGCAACGAGAAGCGATCATTATCCATTATCTGCATGAAATATTTCAGAGAAAGAAGCGGTGTTTGCCAAAAAGAAAAAAAGAAAAAGAAAAAGAAAAAAGAAGAAGAAGAGAAGTGCTGTTTGACTTCAGGCCAGGCAAGAGGGAGACAGGATCACCTTCACATTCTGCAGGATGCTGTGCGAGCGACGTTATTTCAAGTAAACTGGAAAAAGCCAGAAGTACAGATGGTGCACTGGCTCCCCGTCCCTTCTGAAGGTCGTTCTGGACAATAAGCTGGTGTCTCTTTCCTTGGCACAAAAAAAGATAGGATCCTTCTATTCTTGAAAAGAATGATGGGTGGGTGCATGTGCGTGTGCATTTATATAGTCTTGTGTGGGAGAGTGTATAGGAGATAAGTAATGCTATTCCGCCACAAACAGTTGCTCCAGCTTCAAAGTCAAAGCCTGTGGTTCTCCACTGAATAAGGAAGCATCCATCCTGTTGCAATTTCTCTGCCCCTGTTTTCTTTCACATTTTCTCCCCCAGTTCCTGATTGATGGCCCTCTCTATGCTGAGGATATTCTAAGGATAATGATTTCTAAACTGGAAGCACCAGAAAGCTTCCGAAGTGGCTCCCTTCTCCATGAATATTTTCTCACTCTGCTTTTTTAAATTGTCACTAAGACGCATCCCAATAATAATGCATGCTGGCCTGAAACCTGAGGTAGCAGAATATAAAGTATTTTTTTTCTCGAAGACCTTCTGCTTCAAGCGTTTGTCACTTCTCTCGATGCGGAGCCCGAGGCTCTGAGCAGAGACCTCTCTTGGATAGCGGGCCGATTTATTTCTCGAGGATTGCAGACATTATCATTATGGGTAACGATCTAATAACTTGCTGCTCTGTATTTGAGCTTCACTTCTACAGAAGTTCCCTGCACTATCCCACTGGCGCCTTATACAAATGACTTCGTATTAAATAGCAAACCCCACCCTGGAGGAGGCTCTCTTCGTATTTACACACTAACAAAGCTGCCTAGTAGTGAATGCAAATGCCGTGTGAGTGCCGTCACTTTGGGATAAGATTTCAGGATAACAGAAAATGTAGAAGACAACTGATTTCAGCTATCTATAGGTCAAGTTGAAGATCAGGATTCTCAGTTCTTATAGTGTCTAGTGTGGGGCTGGGAGATTGGAGGAAGAACTACATCTTGAGTATTTTATATGCTTTCTGGGATGAGATACCCTGGCCACCTTACAAACTACACCCAACTATTATTCCTGTTATTGGTGAAGATGCCATCCCTTTGAAAATATCAACACTGGGCAGTGGTGATGCATGCCTTTAATCCCAGCACTCGAGAGGCAGAGGCTGGTGGATCTCTGTGAGTTGGAGGCCAGCCTGGGCTACAGAGTGAGTTCCAGAACAGGCTCCAAAGCTACACAGAGAAACCCTGTCTCGAAAAACCAAAAAAAGAAAAAAAGAAAGAAAGAAAGAAAGAAAGAAAGAAAGAAAGAAAGAAAGAAAAGAAAAGAAAAGAAAATATCAGCACTTTCCCCAGGATCACAGTAAGCAAGATGTGGCAGAGCTGAACTACAATCTGCCTGGTCCAAGACTGTGTGCCATTTCACCTATTCCTTACTGGACTAGTCCTTTCCTGGCCCTTCCCGGTCCTGGGATGGGGCCTGGGGCCTCATGCATGCTAAGTATGCTCTACACTGAGCCCCATCCCAGCTCTCTTTTTACTTTTTATGCGGAGACAGGTTTCACTAACTTTCCCATGCTAGCCTTGAATTCACTCTGCAGCCCAGGCTCGCCTTGAATGCAAGATCTTTCTGCCTCAGCCTTCCAAATAGTTGTGATTACAGGGCCCAGCTTCATAAGCCTTATACAAGTGATTTTGTGTCTCTTGCCCAGTGTTTCTTGGCTGTGTCGTCTGGCAGCAAGCATTTATGTGTGAATCATTCAACCTTTCCCAAAGCTGGTTCCCACACATCCTTAAGATCTCTATACTGGTATGGAGACTGATATTCTGACTATTTCTCAGCTTAAACATTTACATAGCAGAGTCTTGATCATAGAATGCCCTGGAGATAGTCTGAAATGATCCTCATCCTGCAGGTTTTGAGGCAAGCCTAACAGTCTGTATGTCTACTGATGCTGACACAGGGAACATACTCTGAACTGTGAGAGATCACAGCACATTGGGTCCCTGCTGCTTCTTTGCCCTAAAAAAAAAAAATAACCTAGAGGCAGGCAGGCTTGGAGTGAAACCGACAGGTAAAGAAACTAGTCAGAAAGTTGGGGAGACGAAACCCAGAGAAGCAGCCCAGGTCTTCCACCTCAGTCTCTCCTGCTCCCCATTCCACGTTCAAGGATTGTAAATGAATGGACCCCAGACAGCCTGGTTTCACCTCTATAGGTGACCAGAACAAAATGCCTAGGGACGATAGCTCAGTTGGTAATGAACTTCCCTTGCAAGCGTGAGGACTTGAGTTTGGTGCCCAGAACCCTAGATAGATAGATAGATAGATAGATAGATAGATAGATAGATAGATAGATAGATAGATAGATAATAAATAGATAGATAGATGATACATAGATAGATAGATGATAGATAGATAGATAGATAGATAGACAGACAGACAGATAGATAGATAGATAGATAATAAATAGATAGATGATACATAGATAGATAGATAGAAAGATAGATGATACATAGATAGATAGATAGATAGATAGATAGATAGATAGATAGACAGATAGATAGATGAATAAATACATAGACAAATAAATAAATGGATAGATAGATAGACATACAGATAGATAGATAGATAGATAGATAGATAGATAGATAGATAGATAGATAGATAGATAATTAAATAAATAAATAAAAGCCAGGTGTGGTGGTTCACACTTGGAACCTCAGCATCAGAGAGGCAGAGACAGGCTCACTGACTGGCCAGCCTAGGGAAATCAGTGATCTCCAAGCCAATGAGAGATGACGTCTGAGCAATGACACCTGAGGTTGATCACATCTTCATATTCACTCTTGCATACAAATAAAGCCTAGGAACTCTTGGCCCTATGCTAGAGCCTGAGTAGACAGTATGCTTCTCAACATGGCACCAACTGTACAGCCCCTCAGCGTCTCTCCGTCCAGCCACATGTCTGCTCCTATTCATCCTTGTATGTCAGGATTTTTCCTTTTTCCATGTGGCCTGCTTTCCCCACTTAGTTACCTGCATTCTTGCAGGGATGTGTGACCTCCCTGTGACCTCTCGCTCCCCATTCTGATCCCATCTCCCAGGACAGCAGTCCCTCTGAAACTCAACCAAAGCATCTTGGCTGTGGTAGCAGAGAATAAATATTTTTTTTTCCAAATGAATAAACAAGGGAAGCATGATGGGCTGGCTGAAGGTCCACTTCCCTGGTGTTAGTCATTTTGGCTAGTGATGAAAATGTGGAGAAAGTTGCAATGTACCATGAGAAAACAGGTTCACAGTCTGAAGGCTGGGATGATGGGCCAAGAAGGTACTTTGCATAAATATACACCCATAACAATACACACCCCATCTGATAGGCATCCATCGTGCATGTGTGTAGTAATTCACTGATTAGTTTCCAGGAGAGAGAGAGGGGGAGGGGGAGGGGGAGAGGGAAAATCAGAAAGTTTCTCATTTGTTTCTGCAAAGGTCTTGCGGTCTCAGGATGAGCCTCGCCAGGACTGTACCCACTCTCTCTGCAGTGTTCCCTCAAACAAAAAACTCTCCTTGTTTGGTTCTGAGATTCAGATCGAGGAATGAATAAAACCCCACTTTCCCTTTGAAACAGGGTCTCACTATGTAGCCTTGAACTCATAGAGACCCACCTGTCTCTGCTCCCCAAGTGCTGGGATTAAAGGCATATATCACCAAACCTGGGTAAAGTGTTCTCTTCAGGTTCTCTCTCTCTCTGTGTGTATGTCTCTCTGTGTCTCTGTTTCTCTGTGTCTCTGTGTCTGTCTCTGTCTCTCTGTCTCTGTCTCTGTCTCTGTCTCTCTCTCTCTCTCTCTCACACACACACACACACACACACACACACACACACACACACACACACAAAGACACTGGGTGCCCTGCTCTATGGCTTTCCACCTTATTCCCTTGAGACAGGGTCTCTCAGTGAACCTAGGGCTAGGCTGGCAACCCTGTAGTTCTGTCTCCATTTCCCCACAGCATTAAAGTTACAGGCACACAAGGCCATGTCTGGCTTTTTACAAGAGTGCTGAGGATTTGAACTCAGGTCTTCATACAACAGGCACTCTTCTCCACTGAGCCATCTCCCCAGTTCCACGAACCCTCCTCTTTCAAGGAGAATGTCTAAGTCACAATTCCATGTACCATTGAGGAGACTCTCTGTGCCTTGAGTGACGGCATATTCCTGAAAACATCCCTGCTTCTAGATGTGTCTGAACTTGGATAACTCCTCTAGACCGCAGACAGGTTAAGCCTGGCCTTCTGGGACCTGGGTTCTATGTGCATGTCATCTGAGGTGGCAGAGAGTCCTGCAGCCCCTAGCTTCCCCTCATCCTGAAAGAAAAAGCAGATGGGCCCCTCCACCCTTCCTCTAGAGGCCCTAGCTCTGGGCTTGGCCACCATCTAAGAGGAGCTCAGACTCCTTGCACACTCTCTCCTCCACCTCTCCACTCAGCCTGGCAGCAGGAGTGCCACTTATCATGTCTGCACTAACAGTCTGCAGACCACACCCACCAAACATGACACAGCGGCCTCACCATGTGTCTTCGCTCAGCGTACCTACTAGGTACCGGTGTCAAATTGTCCCACCTCTCATTTAGATCTGCCCCACATACAGAGGACTCTTTATGTGACTTTAAGCTGTCACTTAGTGGGACAGACTGGCAAAATGATCATATCACAGTCAGGTGTGTTATTAAATGAGATCCTGGTCAAATCCTGGTTTGCTTTTGAAAATCTGGCTTCCTAAGCTTTACATTTTTCTCTGGTTAAAACCTTTGTTTCACCTCCTGTGCCATTTTAAAAATTGTCAATGTTTTAATCCATGAATTTATTTTTCAAGGCAACCCTAGAAATGTGCTGTAGCAAAGGTCTGATATCTAACATGAGATAACCTGTGAGTTATTTTTGTACATAAACAATTTTTACTGGAGATTTTTAGAACAACCAAAGTAGTCACTTATTTTAAAAGTAGTAGTTTCCTTTTTATTTTTTTAACTTTTAAGATAAGAGAAAATTTCTGAAAACTTAAGGGTTTATTTCTAAATTTACACACATACTGTTAAAGTACAAAGAATCCAGGAGATGACCCCCTAATATCTATGGAGCACACAACACTGAACTGTGATGGAGTTTATCTTCATATGTTAGAGGCAAAATTAGCCCACGGCGTCAGACAGCCTGTGTGTGAGTCTTTTTTGAAGCAGGCTGTTCACCCTAAGAGTCTAATTGCTCATGTTCTGCAGTCGTGGTGTCTATTCTTAATCTTCATGCTGAAGTACAAATCCACACTGCACAAAGTTAGCCAACAAGAAAGCCAGTGGCTCCGTTAGCCGGAAACCACGGTTCCTGGTGTGCTCTTGTCTGCCCGAATAAATTCATAAAGGTGGTTGTGACTCACACCTGAGCGATTTGGAGGGGGTGATCGCCGCTCGTGCAAGAGCCAGCCCTATTGCTGAGTAGCCCAAGGTTGCAGAAAAAATAATGTTCTCGCTGTCTGATCTATTCATCCAATCCTTCCTTCATTCAAACATTTGTGGACAAGATGTAATCATGCCAGAGTGGGACTTGCTGCGAAGAGAAGCAGAGTTTGTGAGGTGGATTGTTGGGGCAGATATTTTAATTCTGTGTTCAATGGGAGCCCCCAAGCAATCAGTAGACTGAAGAAAAGAATCATTGTTAGTACAGTGCTGTGGGATGTCTAAGACGGGGGCTCTGAGTGAATTTACAGAAAGAAGGGAAACTGGCCGGGGAAAAATACCTTTTTGAGAAAGGGCCTTGGCCAAAAGCAAAGAGAATGAACTCCTAGGAGGTGAAGTCTGAAACTGCAGAGAACCGGGCTAGTTGTTAGTTTCACCTTGCTCCTTAGACACACAGGGCAGGGAGGGTGTGGCTACTCAAGGCTAGAGCTGAGAGGCACACAGACACCAAATGGCTCCTAGAGTCAGTCCTAAGAGATTGCATTTCATTTTAAGTGTACCAAAGCCATTGCCAGAGTTAAAGGGGGAACTTCCTGGCCTGGCTCATTTTGCGTAGAATGTTCTAGCAACAGAGCCAGCGAACACCTGTCATTCCAGAACACCAGAAGCTGAGATAAGAGAATTGCAAGTTCAAAGCCAGTCTGGGTTATATACAGAGAATCTGTCTAAAGCTAAAGAACGTTCTAGGAGGCTGGGCTAAATAGAAGTGAGGAAGCCATCATTCTATCCTAGCGGACGGTAGGGCAGCCCTATCTGAGCCGAGGGAAGCCCGGCAGAGAAACGTTCTCCAAGTCCAGCACTGAGACAAGGAATTGACAGGGTTGGTTCATTTGCTCACTGTCTTGGGGACGTGAGGTTTCTCGTGGCCAGATTCAAACAATGGCAACGTGCGAAATCATAAAATTGGTGGAATTAGAAAATGAGTTTGATCTTCAAGCCAAAAATCCACAAAAAGGTTCTACAGAGTGCTACTCTCCCCTCCCCCCACCACCACCACCTTGGCATAATTGTGATCGCTCCTTTTGCTCAGCAAGTATTCACAAGAATGAATTTGCCACTCATCTGCTTATAGCCAGATTCACACATGATACCAACTCATTAAACAATTCACCGATGGCGAGAGAGACAGATCCTCATTATGCACCCCAGTCACCCAGATTCTGGCTGCCTTTCCTTGCTCACCTCCACTGCCGATAGCAAACAAAATCACTTGGATCAAGTGAACAATTTTAAATGTTTAATATTAAAATGTGGTTTCGAGAAACTCCTTGGAACCCTCAGCCATTGTTAAGACACACTCCCTTTGACAGGTGCGCCGGCACTTTTTTTTTTTTTTATGAGGCTTTTCAACGTGTTATTTTACCGGGTGCATGAGATTTAGTCTATTCTGCGGAGGCAAACAGACAAAAAGGGTCTCTCAGCACGAGTTACTCTGCTGTAAAGGTTATAGTAAACATGTCAATGCCTAATTAAGCAGAAAATTTTATCTGTATTGTGGGGGAGGAGTGTGCTGTCTCCGACTTTTCTTCTGGGGAATCCATTTAGAAGGACAAAGTAGATTGTGAGGTTGAATGGGTCCGGGAAGCTCAGCACCAAATGTCAGCAGAAAAAAGAAAAATGGGAAGAAGCACTACTTCCTGTCCCTTGATGGAAAATGACTGTATTGGTTGGCAGGTGTGTGTGTGTGTGTGTGTGTGTGTGTGTGTGTGTGTGTGTGTGTGTATTATATATATATATATATGTTGTGTGTTACATATATTTATATGTTGTGTGTATAATAGATATTTATATGTTGTGTGTATTACATGTATTCAAATGGTGTGTGTGTATGTGAGTGTGTATACATACTTCTCTTTCTCTCTGTGACCACACTACCCATAAGCTTGGTGACAATATGTTATAGCCTGGAACAGTCATGGGTAATATTGTTTACTTGGTGTTTGTCCTAGAGTCATAACACCCATTTCCTTTTCAAAAGTGTCTGTATTTATTTCATAAAGTTTGCCTGATTTCACCCACAAACACGAAATTATTTCACCAAGACTGGTGGCTCATGCCTGCATTACCAGCACTGAGGCAGGAGGATTGTGAGAACTCACAGCCAGCTTGGGACTACAAAGAGACACTCCAAAGAAACAGCAACAGCAATGTGGCCTCTCTCTATCTGATGGCTAAAATATATCTGATTTTTGAAGTATCTTCCATGTCTTAGGAAGCTTTTCTCCTTTTATTAAGAACTAAGAAATTAAGAACTTTCTCCATGAACATAATAGTGTAACACCTCTTAAAAACTCGTAAGTTAGCCGGGCGGTGGTGGCGCACGCCTTTAATCCCAGCACTCGGGAGGCAGAGGCAGGCGGATCTCTGTGAGTTCGAGGCCAGCCTGGGCTACCAAGTGAGTTCCAGGAAAGGCGCAAAGCTACACAGAGAAACCCTGTCTCGAAAAACCAAAAAAAAAAAACTCGTAAGTTAGTCCTGGCAGAAGAGAAGAGGAGGGTCTGGTCTGATGCAGGCATTCAGTTGTTTCAAGATGCAGTTTTCTTGCAAGAAGTGGCCACTTATTAATGGTTGCTTGGCTGGATTGGATAGTTTTCCTTTCCTCCAATCAATTTTTGGCACTAGAGACCAGCAACACCAATTTAATGAAAAATCTGCTTGTCAGCTTGCTGGGGAAGCAAAAAAAAACACCTCACCAATAACAATAAAATAACAAACACAACCATAAAACTTGTGGCCAGACTGAACTTTTACATTTTATCTTGTTTTATGGACTCCTGCCCTCGAAGCCATGGACCCTTGTCTTCAGCCTTCCCACAATCCTCTCTAACCGTTAGAGATCGACCAAATTTCACTGCTGCCCTGGGAAGATTTTCTTACTCATTAACTTGTCGGTAGAAAGAAAGGGGGGCATCCTGCGCAAGACAATGGATGCTTTCAACAGACTGGAATGAGTTTTGTGGGGACCCTCAGGATCTGCAATGTTCTTTATGTGTAAGCCTCAGTTTCCAGAACTACCTATTAAATAAATAAATAATAGTACTTACTGTGTGTGGATAATAGATAAAAATGAAAGGACGTGCTTGGAGGCTGGAAAGATGGCTCAGTGGTCACTGCGTAAGTGTGAGGACCAGCGTTTGGAGAACCAGCACTACATACAAGCCAGGCCGACCTGACAGCCTGCCTGTCATCCCAGCACTCAGGAGGCAGATACAGGGGAACCACAGAGAAAGCTGGTGAGAGGAACCAGCTGAACAAGCCAGCTCTAGGCTCGTGTGAGAGACCCTGCCTCAGTCCAGAAGGAGGAGAGGTTCTGAGGAGGACAGCAGCATCAATCTCGAACCTCCACACAGAGCTGCACACATGCCCACACACATGTGAACATGTATGCACACATCAAAATGCATTTGCAGTGATTTACTTGGGTGCTGGGGGAGAATAATTTCTCAATTAAAATTCTTCATCTTCACCAGCAGCAACAGCTTTGATACCCCTGACTACAGCTTCCTTCTTCCTGACCCCCTTGTCTTTGAACTCTCTCTGCTGGCTGTGAGTGCAGGGACACCTCCCTTCCAAGCTTTAGTTCTGGTGGATGAAAGAACAGAAGCTGGGCTAGGGCTTTTGTTCTGTTTTTTCCCTGCCATCAAGAGGGAGAGCGATGTTTATGAGGAAAACATTACATTAAGATCATGCTAACCTTGCGGATTTGAAGCTGGGTCTCTTTTGCATGGGGACATCTTTGGTTGCATTTCACCCACATGACTCTAAAAGGCCAGGTGGAGAAAATGAACCCATGGGCATAAACAGTCACATTCCCCATCGGCACTGATGGATATTTGTCCATTAATTCTCTTTTGCGCCCGCTCTCTCATGCCTTCATTTTCCCTATGCAATTACTGGCCCTCGGTCCTTTCAGAGAAGGGAAAGCATGCATTCCCCAATAGCATTTTGCATCCACAAATCAACTATATAATTGGCATCTCATGACGGGTACCCACAAATCACGGTGCGTTTGAAATTACAGGAACAAGATCGAGAGAGTATTTTTAGCCGTGTCTGGAAAGGTCTTCATAACCCCGCGTGAGAATAATAGACTAGCCCCCAAATCTCGCATTCTAACACCATCCCCATTATTTTAAAATCATTGTATTTGCTGAGCTTACATAATTTTTCAGCCTGTGGTGGGAGATTGTATTTGCATACTCCATGGTCTCTCTTCCAGCAACTCTCTATAAATAAAAAATGTTACAACAGAAAGACTCAGGCCATCAAAGATACAATGGCTATGCTTCCAGGTTCCTATTTAGATACCTCTATACCAATAGCCCCAAGTGTCTTGGGACAGTTTGCCATTGATGTGCTAAGGGCCAAGCTAACTTTCTGATGAGCCAACGTTCTCCTGTACCGTGATGCTAATAGGATTTGTGTTTCAGTCTAGATTTCCTGAAAGCCATACAGATGAATTTAGCCACGGCCTCATTGTAGGAATATCAGAATGATATTTGATCCCTAAATTGTTAACTCGTGAGAGTCATCACTCATAGAGAATTATGTCTTCGCCGAGTTAAAACGAAACAGCCAATGGATGGCACGGTAAACATCATTTGGGGCCTGGGGATGGACTCAGTTTTCACAGTGCTCACCTAGCATGCTTAAAGCCTGGCTTCCATCCACAGCACCACATAACTGAATGCTTGTAAGCCCAGCACTGAGGAGTGAGAGGCAGGAGGATCAAAAGTTCAGGTCCTGCAACATTGCAAATTTGAGGCCAGCCTGGGCTACATGAGACCCTGCCCCCAAATAAAAATCCATCATCTGTCTTTTCTCCTGTCTCTGTTGCTTGCAGTTGGTAAAAGTGTAGATTAAACTGCTGTTCAGTTCAGCCTGGGGAAGCAGCGACATGGGGATGGACTGTGTGAGCCACTGTGTTTAGTCCGTCTCTCTGTATCTCTTGCAGGCTATGCCCAGGAGGAAGTGCTGAAGGAAGAGGAGGAAATAAAGGAGGAAGAGGAGGAGGAGGAAGACAGTGGTTCAGTGGCTCACCCACAGGGCAGCAACGACGCTGGTACAGATGAGGAACTAGAAACAGTCCCAGAGCAGAAAGGCTACTTCAGCTGCCAGAACTCTCCAGGGAGCCACCTGTCCAATCAGGACGCAGAAAACGAATCTCTTCTGAGTGATGCCAGCGACCAGGTGTCCGACATCAAGAGCATCTGTGGCCGAGATGCCTCGGACAAGAAAGCAAATGCTCACCCCAAGCTTCCAAGCGAGCCCCATAACTGCATGGATAAGATGACAGCTGTCTATGCCAACATCCTGTCAGATTCCTACTGGTCAGGCCTGGGCCTTGGCTTCAAATTATCCAACAGCGAGAGACGGAATTGTGACGTCCGCAACAGCGGCAACAAGAATGATTTTGATTGGCACCAAGACGCCCTGTCCAAAAGCCTACAGCAGAACTTGCCTTCCCGGTCTGTCTCTAAGCCCAGCCTATTCAGCTCCGTGCAGCTGTACCGTCAGAGCAGTAAGATGTGTGGCTCGGTGTTCACCGGGGCCAGCAGGTTCCGCTGCAGGCAGTGCAGCGCAGCCTACGACACTCTGGTAGAGCTGACCGTGCACATGAATGAGACGGGCCACTATCAAGATGACAACCGCAAAAAAGATAAGCTCAGACCCACAAGCTACTCAAAGCCCCGGAAAAGGGCCTTCCAAGACATGGACAAAGAGGATGCTCAAAAGGTCCTGAAATGTATGTTTTGCGGTGACTCCTTCGATTCCCTGCAAGATTTGAGCGTCCACATGATAAAGACAAAACATTACCAAAAAGTGCCTTTGAAGGAACCGGTACCAACCATTTCCTCTAAAATGGTCACACCAGCCAAGAAGCGTGTTTTCGATGTCAACAGGCCTTGCTCCCCGGACTCCACCACAGGGTCACTTGCAGATTCATTTTCTTCCCAGAAAAATGCCAACCTGCAGCTGCCCTCCAACAGCCGCTACGGCTACCAAAACGGAGCCAGCTACACCTGGCAGTTCGAGGCCTGCAAGTCCCAGATCTTAAAGTGTATGGAGTGTGGCAGTTCTCATGATACCTTGCAGCAACTCACCACCCACATGATGGTCACAGGTCACTTTCTCAAAGTCACCAGCTCTGCCTCCAAGAAAGGAAAGCAGCTGGTGTTGGACCCGCTGGCCGTGGAGAAAATGCAGTCTCTGTCTGAGACTCCAAACAGTGATTCTCTGGCCCCTAAGCCATCAAGCAACTCTGCCTCTGACTGTACGGCCTCTACCACTGAGTCAAAGAAAGAGAGCAAGAAGGAGAAGGCAGAGGAGATCAATGAAGAAGAACAAGGTATGAAAAGCGAGGAATATGAAGACCCTCTACAGAAACCTCTCGACCCTACCATAAAATACCAGTATCTAAGAGAGGAGGACTTGGAAGATGGCTCAAAGGGTGGTGGGGACATTTTAAAGTCACTGGAAAATACAGTAACTACAGCCATCAACAAGGCCCAAAATGGTGCTCCCAGCTGGAGCGCATACCCAAGTATCCATGCAGCCTATCAGCTGTCAGAGGGTGCCAAGCCACCCATGGCAATGGGCTCCCAGATACTGCAAATCAGACCCAACCTCGCCAACAAGCTGAGGCCGATTGCACCCAAGTGGAAAGTCATGCCGCTTGGCCCTGTGCCCGCAAACCTGGCCCTGTACACTCAAGTTAAGAAGGAGACAGAAGACAGAGATGAAGTTGTGAAGGAGTGTGGGAAGGAAAGTCCCCACGAAGAGGCGACATCTTTCAGCCAGTCTGAGGGGGAGCCTTTCTCCAAAATCGAACCACCTGCAGAATCCAGAAAGGTGGAGCCCTGTCCCCTGAAGGAGGAAGAGAAACTGCTCAAAGAGAAACCAGAGCCATTAGAACCAGTGTCCTCTATGAGCAATGGATGTGCACCGGCTAACCACACCCCGGCCCTGCCTTGCATCAACCCACTCAGCGCCCTGCAGTCGGTCCTGAACAACCACCTGGGCAAAGCTACGGAGCCCTTGCGCTCACCTTCCTGCTCCAGCCCCAACTCAAGCACAATCTCCATGTTCCATAAGTCCAGTCTCAGCGTGGTGGACAAGCCGGTCATAAGTCCCACCTCCACTAGGCCGGCCAGTGTGTCCCGACACTACCTGTTTGAGAACAGCGACCAGCCCATTGACCTGACCAAGTCCAAAAGCAAGAGAGCCGAGTCCTCGCAAGCACAATCCTGCACGTCCCCACCTCAGAAGCATGCTCTGTGTGACATTGCCGATATGGTCAAGGTGCTCCCCAAAGCCACCACCCCAAAGCCAGCTGCTTCCTCGAGGGTCCCGCCTATGAAGCTGGAAATGGATGTCAGGCGCTTTGAGGATGTTTCCGGCGAAGTCTCGACTTTGCACAAAAGAAAAGGCAGGCAGTCCAACTGGAACCCCCAGCACCTTCTCATCCTGCAAGCTCAGTTTGCCTCGAGCCTCTTCCAGACATCAGAGGGCAAATATCTGCTTTCTGACCTGGGCCCACAAGAGCGGATGCAAATCTCAAAGTTCACAGGACTCTCAATGACCACAATCAGCCACTGGCTGGCCAATGTCAAGTACCAACTTAGGAAAACAGGTGGGACAAAATTCCTGAAAAACATGGACAAAGGGCACCCCATCTTTTACTGCAGTGACTGTGCGTCCCAGTTCAGAACCCCTTCTACTTACATCAGCCACTTAGAGTCTCACCTGGGCTTCCAAATGAAGGACATGACCCGGATGGCAGCTGACCAGCCAAGCAAGGCGGAGCAGGAGATCTCCCGGGTGTCGTCGGCTCAGAGGTCTCCAGAAACAGTAGCTGGTGAAGAGGACACAGACTCTAAATTCAAGTGTAAGTTGTGCAGTCGGACATTTGTGAGCAAACATGCAGTAAAACTCCACCTAAGCAAAACGCACAGCAAGTCACCCGAACACCATTCTCAGTTTGTAACAGACGTGGATGAAGAATAGTTCTGCAGGTATGGGTTTGCTCCCAGGTGATTGTGACCATGGCCTTGTGAGGAGCATGTTCAAAGGAGATGGGTCTGCTTAGAGGCAGAGGGTATCTCCCGAGGCCATGCAAGACTGTAGCTTGCTGGCATGAACTTAACTTTTACAAAAGACAGAACGTGATGTCCCAGCCATTCCCCCATGTCCTTCAGGTTAGTAAGGAAGTAGGATACAGTGCATTTAAGACAGGTGAGGCTCATGTTTGCTTTTTGAGCCCCAGAACACACAGTTCCCTTAGCGACCTAAGGCCTGACCTCCAAGAGGACTAGATTCCATTTTGCCATCTGCCTTCCCACAGCAATGCTGATATAGAGTGGGGAAGAGGTGAGGACCAGAGTGAAGATGGAGGACTTACTAGGGCCCATCATATACAGAGACAGCTTAATCAGTTCACGAATGGTTTAATGCTATCTTTATGGTCCTTGCAACGAATGCATTCTGTAGCTGACTTTTGTCAATGGCTACCTTTCCACGCATTCCCTGTTTCTTTCCTACATTCATTTTCCTACAGAAGAGCATGTACCCCTTAAGGGGAAGAGTTGAGATGCACTGTTCTCTGTGGAACACAGAGATGAGAATGGAGGAGACTTTTGTTCTGGTTTTCATTAGGGTAAACTCGGGATCGAGTCCACCATGAACAAAGACAGATGCAAAACATCCCTGAGAGTTTATTTGCATATAGAAACAGATGGCTTGCAACCCGCATGTGGTCAAGTGCATAGGGTCCATCCCACAGCTTCAAGGTATTTTTTATTGAGCTGAGGGTGCAGTTAGGGAGCAAAGCACTGGCCAGGCATGCAAAAGGTCCTGGCTTCAAGCTCCAGTACCAGAAGGAGGAAAGAAAAGAATTTGTACCATGTATCATAGAAGTTCAAGCCTTGTATAGTTATCAGTACCCAGGTTACTTACATCACCTCCAGGAGGAAGGACAGAGACCAAAGGCTAATGCCTTAGCAGATTAGTCACATAGGCTGTATTCAAATGTTGAGCATAAGCAAGGCTGGATGTCAACAAACCTCTCTCACAGGATTCCTCTACTTCCTTTTCTTTCCCCTCCAGCATGACACCCCCATACTCTAGGGACCCCAACACATATTTAGATTGACCTCTGCCTGGGGCTACACCCCAACACAAGGACCCAACATAAACTAAAGCTTCTGCATTTCCCCCCCGCCCCAGCTTATGTCCCACAGCATTATGTATTTGCTCTTAATTAATTCATGACAAAGTATGGAAAGCTGGTATTCACTTATCGTATGAGCCCTCACCACCCCTTATTCTCAAAGCATTTACTTTACACAGGAGACTTTCAGGTCAAGCTCTACAGGTGTGAACGGCAGGGGAGTTCCCGGTAGAGAAGGGTCCTTCTATGGCATGGCTCAGAGTGCACCTCACAGAGGCAGAGAGGTTCAGAGTATGAGGATGGTCAAGAGGAAAGAAAAGGAAAGGAAATACACGCTTGACTTGACACTCCAGCCTCTGGGTGGGAATCCATGATTCCGATTTGGGTGGGCTCCAGTGAAGAGCACCCATGTTGTCTGCATGCTTTTATCATGACAGTTAAATGTGCCGGGCAGATTCATCTCCGGCTTTCCAAGCATGACTGTACATCTTACCTATTGAATGGAAAACTATTTCGCATCTGTTGAACCCACTCGTGAGCTCGGGGTTCCGCCACATGCTATTTATTTGCCATATCACATTTTAAATTTTTATGTAATTAGCCATTATGCTCTTCTGGTCCTTGAAAAAAAAAAGGTGGACGTACATAAAGTACCTAGAGACAAGAAGTATGTTTCAAATCTAATAATTGTGGGTCCAAACCACAGGGAAGAGAACAAATAGGTGATGTTTATTTTGTGCTATAATAAAGACCAATTTTCCACCTGTTAGGTCTGTAATCATTTTTTAACTGCGATATGTTAATAAGGAGAAGGGAGGAAAAGGAAGGTTTTAGTCGCCCTGAGTCAGAATCTGAAGCGTCCACTATTTGTTCTAGAGAAGTGAAAATCAGCCCATAATTGGGGGAATATGCAAAGACCACTTGTAAATCCAAAAACCACATGGGTAAAATCGCTATTTTCATCTGTCCATATTTGTACAGAATAAATGCTTCTAATTTATGACAGTGTTATCATTATATAGAATAGCAAAGCTATGTCTTCATGCATTCACTGCCTTGCTGGGATGTCAGACAGGGTTGGGTTGACATCAAAGGTCTGGAGTCATTCCACCCAAGGAGAGTGTGTCATGTGGGTTGAAGAGAGACTGTGGGTGCTGGGTGTGTTTGTGTTTAGAGGGAAACTATTCCAATCTGCTTAAATGTTTGCTCCCATGGGGGACAAGGTGGTGTCTCGAAGCTTGGCTCCTCTAGGAAAGAGCACTCAACCAGAGTCATTAATGTAGGTCCTGCCCACTTCTTAGAGCTAATGCAAAGCATAGTTTGTTTTCTTTTTTTTTAATTTTATATACTTTATTTAAAAGAAAAAACTTGATGGCTTTAAATGGTCACAGGATTCTACTGTCATCTGGAATTCTAATCTCAGCTGATATGGAGGATGGTGCAATGTGTGAAAAATGACATGTGTTTCAGAAAAACATCAGGGTATGATGGGATATTCAAGAGTTTACCATATTGATGTGTTTCTAAATGACATGAATTCTGACCTGAATTTTCTCTCCTTTCTTGTGCCTTCCTTGAATCCTGTGAACACCCTGCCAAGTAGCAAAGCCAAATTTTCACTTAAAATTCCTTCGAAAGCATTAAATGGGCATCCCCTCTTTTAGGACATAACTAATCTAAAACAATTTCAGCATGTATTTGTATATACCTTTAAAAGTCTCTTGCTCTTCACTAGAATTAAACAGAGAGTAAATCATTGAGTCTCAAATGCATAAGGACTTCAAATTATAGTCATTACCACGTAATATAGTGTATGCATTTAACAGCGCACCTAACCTTGAGATTGCTGGCAGAAATCTATTCTAGTCCAACAAGCTACCTGCCACTTCTGTTATGGATGGCTTGATGAAAATGTATGTTCAGGGTGAAATGCATGGAAGGCTGCCAGATAAGATAAAGGATGGACGTCTAATCCAGTTGAACTTGCCCTTCAGATAAACCAGAGTCTTAGTATAGCTGTGTCCCAAATATCATGTGGACTATAGTTTTATTTTCAAAAAGGAGTCATTGTTTGCATGAGAGTAATTTTTAACATGGAAATCTGTATTTCTGTCATTATTAATCATGTAGATTGCATGCCAATCTAGACAGAGCCCAACAGGCTGGAGTCATTAAAGCCTATATAAGAGGTACCCACCATTTCTCTGTCCTTTAAAGAAAGTCCCTTCTTTCCATTCCTCCTCCCTCCCTCTGGTCCTTCCACCCCTTGGCAAATATTGGTTGTGTTTTACCATGCACCACATTCTATCTAGTGATAGGGCATAGCAGTGAGCCAGCAGGAACACCAATTATAATAGCAAACTGCCAGAATTTGCAGCAATTGCTTCACAAGCATCCCTTCATGCTATGCTCACAAACAGTCCTATAAAGTATGGATTGATTCAAAGAAATAATGTCACAGACACAGTACTACATTTCCCAAGGTCCCACTACCTCTGAACTTCATTTATGCATTAACTCATATCAAGAAGGCCATTGTCCCACAGCAAACATGGTAGTAGTCCCAGGAAATAATATAAAAAAAAAAAAACGGCCAAAATGAGAGTCTGCCATGGAGGCCAGTGGCAAATACGTAGATGGCAACTCAGGGGGAGTTGCTGAATGGAGATCACAGGAGGAATTCTTTCCCTGTCCCAGGGAAACAAAGATGAGAACACTCATTCTGGGGAGTATTTGGATGCTCATGTCATCCACCCTGGCTTCCAACTTCATACCATCCACCATGTGAACCCCATTTTATTTCTAAAATGGGGACATTATAGCATGCACATAGGAAGGGGTTGAGAATTATAGAAATGCATGTGATTACCTTGCAGAATGCCTGGTATTCAACCAGTCCACAAAAGTAAGCCCTGGAGAATCGGCACAGCCCTTCTGTGTCCTGCAGCCTCACTGGAAGCACCTGGAATCTACAGTCCTTTCAGATGACTGATTCATATCCAGATAGTTGTTCCCCTTGCAAACCTCAGCCTTTGATTGTGGTAGCAACAGCAGAACTATCATTGATTGGCTTCTTCCTATGAGTCAGGAATGGTTACACTTGGCATCCTCATTTTGAAGGAAGGACATCCTCAGCGAATAGGTTTCCATCATCCCTCCATTCACACACAGTCAGCAAAGGTAGGCATCTCAACCTCAAGCACCACGTGTCTATCCACTGTGCATCTATCTTCTGCTCTTGGTCTCCTGCTCCTTGCCTGAGTTGAGGGTCCACCGTATGATTGACAGACAATGCGGGGGGGGGAGGTTTGTGGGTAAGAGTTGTGCCAAAAACAAGGGTCCCCCAGGACTCCTAGGGACCTCGGGCTATAAAGGAATCACAATTCTGATGGCCTAATGACGCGATGCAGTACAAGAAATGTGCCCTTCTGCAATTCCGCTACTCCATGAACATCACAGAACGAGCACAGACAGCCATGGTGTCCCTGGGTGCCTGGATCTCAGGAAACCACCATAATACACGGAGCCAGATGTTAACCAAAACAGAACTATCACACAGAAATATGGGGACCGAGGGATGACCTGTGGGGTGAAATGGGCACACTCCTTCCTGCCGTTCTAATTCCCCCCTTTAGTATGATTCACATTTCCATAGAGTATCTAACAAGACCCAGACCCATGTGGACATATGTATACACCATCTTGACTCTCAGGAATTCATCTTAGGCAAACAAAATGAGATCAAGTGTGTTCAGGGTGGTATGGCCACAGGTGGAGACAAAATGAGAAACAAGGAAGCAGGGTCATGTGGGAGGCTCTGGCCCTTCTCACGTAACAAGAACTGAGCAGAATCTGTTCTAATTTTTTTTTTCATTTCATCTGAGCGATCTGCCTTACCTCCCTGGGCACGTCGCTCCATTGCACTTTCCCCTCATTTGGACTTCTGAGCGCTCGGTCTTGACGTGTGTAATTCGCTGCTTTAATATAGATCAACATTGTTTTTAATTTACCCCAGTCTGCCATCACTATCATCTTTTCATTTAACCAGACGTGATTCTGGGTTGTTTTTTTTTTTTTTCCTTTTGCTAAATTGAAACTCCATGAGCGACAGGGAGTGCAATGTTTTAATTAGCTCATATTTTTTATATGGATTTATGTCTTTAAAATACATTTGTGTAATTCTTCAGCTAAATTAAAAACGTCTTTCTGCAAAAGCGAGGAGGGAAAATAAAGAGTAAATTGCGTCATTAGGTTCGGAAGACTCACGGAGAAGCGGGGAAGCCAGCTGAGGGACACAACACACACAGTTGAGGGGCTGTTCCCGGAGATCATCTTCAACTGCCCTTCATTTAATGAAGTCTTTCTCTACAAAAGCATTTTTAAAGAAAGGCTTGGGGAGGGATTTTTTTTTAAGGTCCCTCGTAAGTATACAGGCAGTTACCTTCCATGAGCTCATTTTAAAGCCAACTTGCCGCCAAACAAAACAGAAAATACGAGTGGCGATGATAAACCGTTTTCCTCTGCATTTCTCTCTTTGTCTGTTTTTTTTTTTTAACTATCAAGTTTAAAGCTTTCCACGATGCTTTTTTTTCTACTTTATAGGAGACAAGTGACATTCCGTGGTAAATGCGAGAAAAAGCCATGCAGAACTGAGATCTCTCTAATGCATTGACACTAACTTGCCCTCTATTGTTGGAAATGAGCAGGCGCTCATGATTGTTCATCAAACAGCTTCTAATGCTGTTAAGGCATTCAGCTATAATTTCTCCTTGCATTTATAATTACTGTCATAGACTGCACACCTCGGTGAGCAGATTAAAGCTATAAACTATTTAGCCGAGGCTCTCCGACGAGGGACTTGATTTGTCTGGCAGGAGGTATTTGTTAGGGAGCTTGACACTTCACATAAAAACGACTCAACTTGATGAAGAACAATGCAGTTTGAGCAATGCGGGGATTTTAAATCAGTGAGGATGCCACGCCCCGCAAAAATCACAGGGCAGTTTGTTAAACGATATGTAGGCCAGGGGGATGCGGGATGCGCTAGGCAACCAAAATAAGAGGACCCACTGTTGCTCGGCTGCCTTTTCTCCACTCTCCTCTGGAAGATCGGCAGTTGGTGGAAAATCTATGTGTTTCGTGCTTTGCAGTGGACCCTTTGTAAATGTTATGGGAGGCTCATCTGGCAAGGGAGAGGGATGTCAACACCCCCAAGGGACAGAAAACTCTGTGGCTAGAGGGAATATATACACTCAGGATGCCAGGAGTATACGGGAGATCATTGGGTGGTTTTTTCTCCCTGCCTAAAGTGTTTACGTGTTTGTGTGTGAGAGCTTATAGGCACATGATATATTCAAGTGTGAAGTGTGTTTCTATCAGACTGATTGCATGACTTTTAGATATAAAAGTGAACACAGGTCTGTTCTAATTCTGTTATCTTGTAAGAGCTGGTACTCCTGAACCAGGAACTATTGGTATGTGTGAGTTGTTGGTGTGCATGTGTTGGTTTGCATTGCTGGGAATTAAACTCAGAGCCTTAAACATTCTAAATAAGAACTCTACCTCTAAGATACACTCCTAGAGTGTGTGTGTGTGTGTGTATGTGTGTGTGTGTGCACAAGCGTGTGTGTACACGAGCGTGCATGTGTGCACATGCACAAGACGGGGGGAATCCATTGTACACACTGATATGTTTCACAAGAATATTTTCATGTACTCTGAATATATCCAGCCCCCCTCCCCACCTACCTGCTATCCCCATTCATCTCCCCTTTTATGTCTTTTGTGATAGGCTCTCTCTATATATATCCCAGGTTGGTCTTGAACTCACAGACACCTTGTTTCTGCTTGCCTCTCTGTGCTTGGATTTCAGATCTACTGGATAGACTTTTTCATGGACTTTGATTTTCCATGGAATCATCCTGTACCCACCCACATCTCACAGCCATAAGTAAACACAAATTTAGTTTGAAAATGTCGCTCAGGCTCAAGACCTACAGAGTACCTATCGAAAGTCAGAATTACGTGCTTGCATTAAAATATCCGGGAATGACAAATGCAAGCACCCAAGAGCCAGGAGGTGGCACACAAACCCAGCAGGCTGGGCACAACTGTGACAAATTAAAGCAAGGAGCCCTGAGTAGCTTTAACATTGGAACAAGGAAATCCTCGTCTTTGTGGGAAGACATTTGATGTTTCCGTCGATGAGTGTCTTTAGTGTGTTCTGGGTTGGTTGGTTGGTATTGTTTTGAACACTCTTCAAGCTAAATATGGCATATCAGAAACCAGATCCAACTTCCAAGTCATCAGTTTGGCAAGACCGATGGGGAGAGAGGTCCCATCTCCTGGGTTCTTTGTCCCCTCGATTTCCACGACACTAGGGCCTCAGTTCTTCCAGCAATACACTACTCTCAGCTATGGAAGAGCTGTGGGTTCATCGGGCTGCCCTCGCCTAGAACAGAAAAGCAGTCCATAATTTCTAAAGGTGCCAGCCAGCCAGGTTTGCTGAGGGCTTGTCAGGGAGAGTTTCTGGGATTTGGGCAGTGACCGGAGAAGTTTCTGACATGCTGGGCTGGGATGATCATCCAGTGTCTTTGACAGTCTCCGCCTTCCACAGTCCACACCTTCCTCCTGTTTCCCATCTCTCACTAGCCCCGTTGTGGGCGCAGTTGGCCAAATGGCACCTGTGCACTAATCCCAATGACATTTACTCAATGATAATGTCCCTAACACATCTGGACCGATGATATTTGTTCAATACTCACAGCAGATCTGCAAAGCAGATATCATTCTCCTTTCAGAGATAAGAAACCCCAGACTCATCAGAGAAGGGGCACCAGGAACCTGAGATCCACAGCAGCAGGGGGCAGAGCTGGGACACCAAGCCAGACCCTCGGGGGTCTATACTCGGGGCTGTTCACATAGTACCAGCCTCCTGCATTCCTCCCGACATCACTGTACACTGAACTCTCAGTGTTTCTGAGTTCAGTGCCTTTCAAGTGTGTCACATCTTCAGGGGCTGGCGTTTTAGGTCTGGGCTAGGTGCTGGGGAAGTGGTTCAGTGGGTAAAGCGCTTGTTTGTTTGGTAAGTGCGAGGACCTGGGTTTGATGCCCAGAAGTCACGTAAAGCCGGAGGCAGCGGCCTGTGTCTTTAATCCTGTGCTCCTGTGAGGAGATGAGAGGCAGAGATGGGAGGAGCTCCAGAAGCCGGTGGGCAGCTGCCCTGTGCATGTGTCAAAGGATCAAATGATAAAGAGAATCTGCCTTGGACAGTCTCGAGAAGCGGTCATCCAACTCTCACATGTGCACACAGCATGCCCACACCTGCAACTGTTTACACAAACATGCAGGAGTGAGAAAGCACACCCCCCACACACACACACACACCACAAAAAAACTGGACGCACTTCAGTACCATTAACATTATCACAACATGCAACTTGTTAAAAATAAAACAAATGAAATAAACTATGGGTGGCTATACCTCAGTTACACTTATTACAAACAGTGGAATGTTCTTGAATGCTCGAACACTGCCTAGAAAGCTAGGAGCCCAAAAATACTCTGTTCCCCCTGCAGCTCTAAAGTCTAAGCCAACTTTAGCTCTTACAAGCCACTCGGTATCCTTACCAACATACAAAGGTCCACGGCTCAGCCAGACCCCTGTGCAGTGACATTGACCCTCAATGGATTGCTTCATGGCCCAGATAGACTACCATGTGACACTCTCCCAATTCACTCAGGCACCATCGTACTTCCTGTTTGCCCCCTGCAAGCACTTCCCATGTGTTCTGTGCTCTTCAAAAACCCAAGGATGACATAAACAAGACTGGCAAGCCCCAGGTGCAGTTGTTTGCCCGATAGACATGAAGTGTCACAATGCAGGCTCGCCAGGGCCTTTACGGGAGCTCAGGAAAGGCCTCTTGAGGGTCACCTTCAAAAATTTTGGTGAAATTTAATTGCCACTGAGCAGTATCAGGAGGTGGGACTCTCAAGACATGATTAGAGTCAATGGCAACATCATGGCCATCAATCAGTTATCCTGGGAGTGAGCCTGCTATGATGAGTATGGGCTCTTGACAAGAAAAATGGATTGAGGGGCTAAGGATGTAGCTGAGTGAGTAGAGTGCTTGCCAAGAATGCTTGAATCCCTGGGTTCCACCCCCAGCACCAATAAGCCAGACATGGTGATGTGCACCTATAGTATCAGCAGTGGAGAAGTGGACAGAAGCATAAGTTCAAGGTCACCACTGGCTACATAGTGAGTTCAGGGTCAGCCTGGGCTACTTGTGACCTTGCCTCAAGATGAGAATGGGAAGGAGATGTGTCTGATTTCACCTCTCTTCCAGTATGTGATACCTCCTGACAGTTACAGCAGAGCCCACATCAGACAAGTTCTCATCAGAGATGGCCTTTTCATCTTCCCAGTGTCCATAGCCACAAGCCAAATGTGCCTATGTAACTTACCATTTGCCACTGGAGGTATTGTGGGATAGAGGCAGAAAATGTACCAGCAGTCCCTCTGTGCTGAGACCAGCCAAGCAGCACCAGGACAGACAAGGTCTCCAGGAAGATGGCAGATCACACCAAGACACTGGAGGCAGTCGCCCACCTGGTTTGCACACAAGTGCTGGGAACCAGCTCTGGTCTTCATGTTTGCATGGCAAGCTCTTTACCAGCTTGAGCCAGCTCCCCAGCCCCAGGCATTGGCTTCTCTTTTACTGATTAGACAAAATAGCTGTAGGCTCTGGTTTCAGGACTTGCACACTTCCATACATTACTACCCAGGACTCCTGGCAGGCCAGGACAGTCGCACTGGGAGCCTCATCTCAAATCAAAGCCATTTCCCTGAGGTTTCCCAAGGTGATCTCATTCTCCATCATTACATATGTTAAGAATCATTTCTATGTTAATAACAGGGTTATAATACTGATCTATTTTTTAATTCACTGAGTATTTGTTGAACATCTGCCTTGTTACAGACCCTAAACAGGATGCTGGAGACACGAGCCAGACTTGGTGACACTGTCGTCTCATGGTGCTCCAGTCAAAGCAAACAGTCAGATGACAGTCACACAATCACAAGGGAACAAAACATGCTGATGAGAAATGCCACCAAGGAGAGACCCGTGTGCCTCTAAGAGTCCCTAGAAGGGGCTTTGACCTGGGAGGGAAGGTTGGGGACTGTCAGGGCAGATGTGAAGGACAGCTAGGTGTCAGCCTGTAACAGGAAGTGTGATCCAGGTCAAAGGGGATTTGTGTGCCGAGGCCCTGTGAGGAGTGAGATGGAGGAAACACAGGAGCCCAAGAGAAGTGATCAGGAGGGAAGCGGGGAGATGATGGGAAGTAAGTTGTGATCCCTTGGCATCTCCTAAGGTTTTAGCCTGTGCCCTCCCCTAACTGGCACCTTTCACTCAATTCAGTGGTCATCCAGATGCATACTGCGTAAAATGACCCTGGGGCTCGCGGTCACCCTGAAATTCCCAGGATCGCACTCAACAGCAAGGGAGGATGGTGGACCAACTTCCACCAACTCTAAGCACACATCGCTTCTACCATGTAGCCCTTGTCACTTGCACCATCTCCTCTCAATCCAACAACTCACTTTTTAAAGCTGTCTAGTGGGCATTAGATGTCTGCTAGAGTCACAGCCAGATGCTCATAAATGCCTAGAAGATGAGAGATGGCTCAGTTGGTTAAATGCTTGCTGCTTGAGCATGAAAACCTGGGTCCCCTGCATCCACTTAAAAAGCCAAGCACGGCAGCATGCACCTGTAACCCCAGCACTGGAGAGGCAGAGACAAGAGCATCCTGGGGTTCACTGCCTTGCTAGACTAGCCCAATGCACAAGTTCAAGGTTCAGTGAGAGATGCTATCTCAAAAATCAAGATGAAAAGTGCTACAGGAAGACGCCCAGTATCAAAGCCTGGTCTCTACATGTGCGCGCACACACACACACACACACACACACACACACACACATGCATCCCACACATGTGCAGGTACACATGCATGTACTAAATCATTTATTCATGCATGCATACATACATGGATGAATGAAACAAGGCAAGGAATAGGTGAGGCCTAAGGCACTAGCCAACACTGATATCTGTTGAGCACCCCGTGTCTGCTAAGCCCAAACTTAAGCAGTTTCCAGAGTTGCTTAACAACAACTTCTGGAAATGGTGGTTTGGCTGATCTTTACTTTTATTACAGTTAAGAAAAATGGAGTTCAAAGAGTTCAAGGGACTCTTCTGGGGTCAGTCTTCTAGTAAATGTTGCAACTGGGCTCAAACGCCTCCATCAGAGCTTGTGGTCTTAGACCTCTGTGACCTCCCAAGGGCCACTCCTGTGTGGTGGTGCAGGAGGGTTGGCTAGGTCACTGAGGGCTGGGGTACTTGGGTCTTTGGAGAGGAATGTGTAGAATTTGAACAGGGGAAATGTCTCGAGAGTGGGACATATATTTAGATGCCCACTAGCCCAAAATATCTTTCTTCTCTAATCTTGGATCAGTCCCCAAATCTATGTTCCATGTGGAATATGAATTGAGTTTGAACAAAACACAGACCGGACCCTGAATTACTTACATTCACTTTGGCAGGTAGAGTCATAAAGATGGGAACCTAGGGACCAGAAATGTTTTTATACTGGTGGGCTATTGACATGGGTCTGGGTATGGCCATATGAAGCAGGCATCAATCATAAGTGATGTTGTCTGACCATGATTCCTTTCTATTGTACCAGAAGCATCTGGAATCTGGAGACTGACCTCCCTGGTTCAAGTCTGTGGTGTGCTTCCTTTCCCATGCATGAATATTGGGCGGGGCTTCAAATGCTAGCTTCTGAATTAATATCATTGATGAAAAATGAATGATAATTGCTTTCAAATATCTGTCTCAGTTGGCTACTGTCCTAGTTACATTCTGTTGCTGTGATTTAAAAAAAAAACACTCTGACCAAAAACCAGAAACCAAAAGCTCTGAAGAGAAAGGTTCATTTTGGATTATGTGTCCAGGTTACAACCCATCATTGATAGAAGTCAGGGCAGGCACTCGACAGAAGCCTGTAGGCAGGAACTATGGAGGAACATCGTCTGCTAGGTCACTCTCTGGCTCACTCCCTGCGTCATTTTTAGCTAGGTTGTTTTTTCAATTTGGGGGCTCTTTTGCCCACATGTATGTCTGTGAGGCATGTGTGTAGAGTGCCCATAGAGGCCAGAAAAGGGTATCGGATGCCCTAGGACTGGATGTGGTTGTGAGCTGCCATGTGGGTGCTAGGAATCAAATCTGAGTCCTCTGGAAGAACAGCCAGTACTCTTAACTACTGAGCCATCTTCCAGCCCCTATCTACCTTTTTTTTTTTTAATATAACCAAGGACTACTTGCCCAAGGAGTGGTGTCTTAGTCGGGGTTTCTGTTGCTGTAAAGAGACACCATGACCATGGTAACTCTTACAAGGAAACATTTAATTGGGGCTGGCTTACAGTTTCCAAGGTTTAGTCCATTATTATCATGGCATAAAACATGGTGGTGTGCAGGCAGACATAGTGCTGTAGAGGTAGCTGGGATTCCTACATTCATATCAGCAGGCAGTAGGAAGAGAGTGCCACCGGGCCTGGCTTGAGCTTCTGAAACCTCAATGACCACCTCCCTGTGACACACATCCTCCAACATCTACTTCATCAGGGCCACACCTCCAATCATGCCACTCCCTATGAACCTATGGAGCCATTTTCATTCAAACCACCACAAATGGTATAGCCCACAGTGGACTGGACCCTCCTCTCAATTAATAATCAAGACAATCACACACAGATATTCCTATCAACCAACTGGATCTAAGCAATTCCTCAATTGAAGCTTCTCCTCTCAGATGACTCTGGGCTGTATCAAGTTGGCAATTAAAGCTAAATAGGACAGATATTTCATTTGACTAGCCACTGATCAAGTAGAACCAACCACTGTCTTCTTCATAGGGCCAGGATGAAGATTAAAGAGATTGTTGACATCTACAACCAGAATCATAGTAGGCTCCCAGCTAATCTGAAACATTCTTGTCCTGAGTCTCAGAGTTCAGAAGAGACTTCACATCCATCATACCTGACCCCAAATCCCACCAGGACCACTTCTCTCTGAGCCTCAGCCTTTTCTTCCCAGATGTGCAACTTATTTTTTTTAAATTATTTTTTAAAGGTTTATTTATTTATTATGTACACAGTGTTCTGCCTTCATGTGTGCCTGCAGACCAGAAGAGGGCACCAGATCTCATTATGGATGGTTTGTGAGCCACCATGTGGCTGCTGGGAATTGAACTCAGGACCTCTGGAAGAGCAGACAGTGCACTTAACCACTGAGCTATCTCTCCAGCCCCTGATGTGTAACATATGATGCTAGTCTTCCAGTAAGGGTGCAAACACCCCAAAGACTCAAAATGTCCCGATCGCTGAAAGAAGCTGGAACAGATCGTGGTGGCAGAGACCTCATGGTTTCCTTTCTCGCTCCTAAGTTTGTACTCCAGATTGGTGAGATGGTCCATGGAGAGCCCTTGACACTGGTTCTGGCACACAAGCGAGAGCCAGATGAACTAGACTTTCCTCTATATCCCTCCACCCCCTTAAATGCCTCCTCAAAAAATACAGATCCACTCCCATTCACTTAAGATTTAGATCAAAAGCTAGGATAGATGTGCCACTTTATTTGACTAAATAAGGACATCATGAATACAGATTAATCCAAAGTAGTCCTTGGGGGTGGGAAGGAAGTAATGCCCCGGGCAAGGAATAGGACAGAGTATTAAACGGACATTTCTTCCATTGCTTTCCATCTCTTTCCATCTCATTTCCCCCTCTCACTCTGTGTCTAGCTACCTCAAAAAATTCTACTTATAATCACACAAATTCACTGGTGGCTGGAACATGCTCAGGAGAGATCTGCATTGGAATTTTCCATTCAGATGATGATGGTGATGATATTGATATCATGCTGATATTAATATGACATGGCAGTGATGGTGATATTGATGATGAAGGTGACAATTTTGGTATGATGATGATGATATTGATATGATGTTGATATATGACATGGTGGTGGTGGTGATGATATTGATATGATTATGGTGATACTGGTGTGATGTTGACATTGATAAGAGATGGTTGTGGTGGTGGTGATGATGATGGTGATCATAGCAATGAAGGTTATGATATTTATATTATGAGGTGATTATATGAGGAAGAAGAGGATGTGAAAAATGATTGTGATGATATTGACATGATAAGATGTTTGTGGTGTGATGGTGATAGTGATGAATATGTTAGTATTTATGCAATGTTAATAATATTAATATGATGGTAATGATGATGTTGATGAGATTATGATGATGGTGATGAAGATTATAGTGATATGAATATGATGGAATGGTGATGGGATGGTGATAATGATGGTGATATTGATAGATGAGATGATAAAGATGAGATTGATGAGATGCTATTGCTGATACTGATATGATGAGATGATTATTGTGGTGGTGGTGGTGGTGGTGGTGGTGGTGGAGAAAGGACATCAATGAGATGATGGTGGTGGTACTGCTGATATGGTTATTGGATGACATTGATTAAATGTGGTGACGCTCATGCACAGAACTGTGCCTCGCACAGAATTCGTCACTGTTGTCCTTATTTTCCTTGACAGAGGCCTCACACTCACTGAACCTTGCTTTGAATTGGTTGCTTTGTCAGTAATAGTAGAAAATACACACCTCTCCTTTTGGTGCTTTCTTTAACAAAAAGAACTGACATACTTTTAAATGATCTCTGAGGAATACAAAGAGACTCTAACATCATTCACAAATTTAACTTCGAAGAAACAGAAATTGCTCTTTAAAAAGTAGGGATAAGGTAAGACCCTGGGCACAGTGAAGTCCACCTATAAAGGACTCTGTGGTGATGTCCAGGGATTCCTGATACTATATCCGTGTGTGTGTGTGTGTGTGTGTGTGTGTGTGTGTGTGTGTGTGTGTGTAATGGAATACAGGAGAAGCATCTGTGTTTCCCTTTCGTGGACACCCCCTCACCATACATGGGAACTACTCTGTCCTTAATGCCCGAAAATGGAGCCCCCAGGACAGCCTTCACCAACAATTAGTTGACATGAACTACAGAGCCCAGCTGTGGCTTATCAAAGGCCAAGTAATGAGTGTGATGTGGTAGGGCCCGTGTGTGCAGAGCCTCAGTCTCTCCCTTGAACTCTGTAAGGACATAGCTATGATGACACCAACTTCAGGTGAGAAACAAACCCCAGAGAGGTGCAGTGACCAGCAAGACCAAACAGGTAGGACGTGAAGGGGCTAGAATCAAGCATGGACCAGAATTATAATCATGCTCCCAGCATCCTTCTGGTACATCTTGCTCAAATTCTCTCAAGTGTTTACTACATAGAAGTGTGTGGTATAGACAAACCTGTTGCTCTCAGAGAATTGAATGGGGTGGGGGTGGGGAATGTTGCAAACCCTCTGAAGCCCAGATGTTTGGCACAGACAACTTTCTACCTCTCTGTCCCTGTAGCAGATTAGGTCTCTAAGTATGCTTGGCTTTATCTGGTTTTTTTTTTTTCCGTCAATGAGGAAAAAAAATATGTTTCAGGTTACGTTACTTTCAATGTTACATTACTCGATTTCACAGTCAAATAATTCTGTTTTGCCCACTGGAGGACTGTGTCCTGTTAAATTGTTTGTGGCTGTTCCTTCCCACGTGTTTGCTGGGGCCTTCACGTTACCCCTTTGCTGCCTTCCTTTGGATTCTCTTGAGTGCTGTAACCATGGTGATGGGTCCCTATTTGATCATCTCTGCTCTGCCTTAGAAGTTGAAGAACCAATCAGTACCGCTCCATCCCTCAATCATGAGAGGTTGGAAATCGGGAGGCCTTTATGAGTGGAGGGGAGGACTGCCGGCTGTCTCAGGGGGTGGGTTTCTTGCTGCCTGGAATCCTGAGAAGGAACTGTAGGCCAGCTAAGTCAGAGGCGAAGAATACAGACTGAAAACTGGGACCTTGGGCTGGCTCTCTGCTTGCTCCTTGAGGACCTGGAGCAGCCACCTCTATGAGCCCGCTGCCTCTCCTGGCGTTTGACGATACAAAGGCCAAACTCATGGGTTATCATGAAGATAAAATCAGAGCAAAGTAGGAAACACCTGCCTAGGAGAACAACTGGTGTCCAGGATACCTCGGTTAACAGCCTGTTCTCGGACTGAGGAGACAGCTCAGCTAGCCACATGCTTGCCTCATTGGCTCAAGGGCCTTACTTCAGACCCAGAAACCCATGCTTTAAAGGCTGTGAATGGTCACGTAGAGACAGGCAGATCGCCAGCCTACTTGGTAAGATCCAGGCCAGTAAGAAATTTTGTCTCAAAAATAAGGTGTATTGCTGGGCCGTGGTGGTGCATAACTTTGGAGCAGCAGCAAGCAGCACTTTGGAGGCAGAAGCAAGCAGATCTCTGTGAGTTCAAGATCAGCCTGAGAGAGTTCCAGGACAGTCGAGGCTACATAGAGAAACCCTGTCTCAAAATCTTTAAAAAAAAAAAAAAGTGGACAGTGCCTGAGGAAATACACCAGGGGTTACACCCACATGCACAAGTGTGCACCTGCACACACACACACACACACACACACACACACACACACCCTCAAAGTTGTTGAGATTGACCCTTAGCCTTAGAGGGTAGGTTGGTGGCGCTGTCTACCAGTTTTAATCACAGTAAGAATAGCCAGTAGATGTGACATGACAAACCAAGTCACACCTCCTGCCTTGGTGATTTCCACTTGACAAAGACAAGCAAACAGACGCCTGGTGTGTGCTGGGAATTTGACCGGAGCTGGGACTTCAGAGACCGATCCCACCCACAAAATATTCTCAGCCCACACAGAAGACAGACCCCACGGAGAGCTACCCTGTGCTCTGTACTATCACAGAGCGGACCTTGAGCCAGGGGGAGACTAGAAGCGAGGCTGGATCTGGAATGAAGACACAGATGCACCATGGCTCCCAGCTGCTGTATCTTTTCTCAGCCCCATGGAGGCAGATGCTCATCTGGGTTTCGCTTCATTCAAACAGCAGAGTATAGTTTCGATGAAGCTGAGTGTGGGGCTGGGAATGAGCATACTGTTTGCCTGAGCCTCAGTCTGACTCTCATGTCGTGCCCCCCAACACACACACACACACACACACACACACACACACACACACACACATTTTCACGGAAGCTCAGGGCAGGGCGTGCGCCAAGTTGGCTCAGCATGGCATTTGTTAGAATCCAGACTACCTTATAAAAATGGGAAGGAAGGGAGGAAGAGAAGGCACGGGCTCTCTAGGAGTTGGGCATCATTTCCTTTTGACACCACCCATGCATAAAATGAATAATGCTCATGTCAGTCCACAGACAGATCAATAGACAAAGGTGTAAGACATTTAGTGCGGTGCCCAGCACATAATAGCTGTCCAGTAAAGGTGTCCTCGGGCTTGGAAGAGCCCAGGACAGCATGAGGAAGTAAGAAACATTTCCAGAGCTCTGTATAAATTATTTGTCCAGGAGACTGATGCTCTGCCATGAGCTGTGTACATCTGGGTAAAGGAACGTCTTTCTGGGTCAGCCTTGGGGGTATGACTAAAAGGAAGAAGGGAAGGAGGAAGGGAGGGAAAGATGGAGGGAGGACAGAGGAAAGGAGGGAAGAGAGGGAGGGAAAGATAAAGGAAGGGGTAGAGGAAGAAAGGGAGTGAGAAAGAGTGGGAGGGAGGGAGAGACGAAAGAAGGAAGGAAGGGAAGCGGGGAGGAAGAGGAGAAAGGAAGAGCGGAAGCCTTGCGTTCAAACTGAGGGACCATCAGATGATAATAACACTAATAACTAACACTTACTGAGCACATAAATACAAGTGACCGTTTCCAGGGCACTGAGGAGACGCTGAAGAAGAAAAGGACAGTGTGAGGGATTGGGATGGGGCGGCTGCTTTAAACACAGACCGGGGGAGAGAGGAAAGGCAGCTGACCAGGAGTCAGGCACGTGGCAGGTTGGGGATAGAGCATTCCGGATGAGGAAATAAGGACAGAGTGACGCAGTCAGTGTCACAGGCTTCGGGTAACATTGGGACAAGTCAAGGGTGCATGGAGAACTTCGAATTCCCTCACCCCGCCCCCACCTCATGGACAACCACTCATGATGTTGAAACAGACAAAGACCCAATCTTCTTTCTTTCTTCAAAGTTTACCGTGGATAATGTGTGGGATGGGTGAGAAGGCATGAGACAGCGGTGAGTGGCTGGTGGGGGTTGGCAAAGAAATTTCAGGGCCTTGGATGACATTGATCGCATGGAGGCCACAGTCATGGGAAGAAGAGGCACAGGAGTTGTGGGTCATGCAGAAGACACACCGGAGTCTGGGAAGGGAAGGAACAACAAATCAGGAAAAGGTGGCAGAGGGGACAAACCCTATGGGCCTCCTCATCTGAGACGTGGGTGGGCTCCAGAGAACCAGGATACAGCGGGTCTCCCTCCATCTTCAGGGACGAGCCCAGTTCACAATCACACCTTTCCTGGGCCTGGACCACAAAGAGTTCATGGCGATCCAAGGAACATACTCCTTTTACACCTCCTTGGAAACTTCAGAGTACAAATGCGAGGTCCCTGTGTGCTACCTCCCTGGTTTTCATCCTAACTGAACACCTCTTTCCCTGTCTGCCTCCCTCCTTTGAACACGGCGACTAGACAGTCCCAACTGGAGGCAGGGGTGGGGGCGGGGTGGGAGGGTGGAGATTTTCTTGTGAGATGAACTGGAGTCACACACTGTTTTTGCAGAATGATTTAATGTCCTTTTCAGCATGCCCATGACAGCTGAAATATCCCCTAATGACTCAGTTTGGCGGCAGAGTTCTGTGGATCCGAGGAGAGCTGATGAGGATGTCAAATGTCAATAAATGAGAGATCCGTAATTGTAGCAGCTCGACGCTGAAACAAGCCAGGGAACGGGGGCTAGGTCACAAGGTCGCAGAGGGTTGACACAATGCAAACACCCGAGAGTCTTTGAAGTCAACCGGACAAAAACCGTGTCCCATCTCTTCTTCCCCAAGGACGGGGTTTCTCTGTCCCTGACCCTTCTTCTTCTTCTTCTTTACCTTCACCACACCCCTTCCCTAGATGGGAGCACAGTGCATACTACTGTCCAGAGTCCTCTGGCTCCTTGTCTATGCGGAGTCAACATGGCTTTGGGTCTCCTGGTGTCTTCATAAGCTCTCTTTGGTCTTACTCATTCGAGGCTACTTGGCCTTGGCCAGAAATTGCAATTCTTTTCTGCTCTACTCACTTTCCGACAGCATGATTTAAACTGGAGAGGTCTGTGTCAAGGATCCCAGAGTGTCCCTAACAATGGGGGGAAAGACCCTCCTATAAATATACCATTTGTGGTCTTGCACTTTGACAAGTGTGAGTGAACTGAAAGAGGCCAGGAATGCTGGGAAGTCAGAACTCTCAGAAGCATTTGCTTAAGCACTCCGCGCGTTCCTTGGGCTCACCTTATCAAGCAGTGACCTCTGAGACTCTGGGTTACCAGGTCAAAAACACACATCCAGCTCTGTCCTCCAGCTAATTTTTAAATTATATATATCATGGTAAAGAGGCCCTCATGGTGAGCCTTACAGGCTATTTTCAAGATCTTAAATAGGGAATTATAACTGAACACCAGTGATTGCCTATAAGTCTCAGGAACGTGGTGTCTGTGACCATGGGCCTTCACTGGGAACAACAGCAGGGTACCAAAGAAGAGGGGATCTGGAAGGGTGGGGGGAATTTTTAGGAGAGGAGCTTGCGAGCCCCAAATCATGAATTGTCTGGGTTGAGGGCCAAGGTTTTCACAGGGCCAAGGGGTTTATTGCCGCTGCAACTGCCGCTTCCATTTCTCCTGGAAGTGTTTACTTCTATTATGTGTATGCGTGTGTCTGTGTGGAGATATTTGCACATGCACACAGGAGCCCAAGGAGATCAGAGGAGCTGGACTTACAGAAATGTGTGAGCTGCCAGCATGTGCGAGGAACCGAACTCAACTCTTCTTGGTGCTTGCAATTGAACCTTCTCTCCAGTCCTGGAACAGTTTTGTTTTGAAAGGGAAAGTTTGTCACAGGCTGAGAAATCCATCCTGAGGCTCACTAGGTTCAGCAAGAAGGCCTTGGGCCACATCATTCTGGACAACATGACTTCCA
Source organism: Peromyscus nudipes (assembly GCA_902168325.1). Classification (NCBI taxonomy): domain Eukaryota; kingdom Metazoa; phylum Chordata; class Mammalia; order Rodentia; family Cricetidae; genus Peromyscus; species Peromyscus nudipes. The sequence goes on from CABHPH010158717.1 coordinate 36,311, forward strand.
GTTAATTCAGAGGAAGGCAGGCCATGTAAGCTGGGACAAATGGATGTGTGGGTTGGGTTGCCTCCATTTCAATCCAGGTTCCATGACTCAGTAGCAGTAAGAGCAAAATGTCCTGACCCAGCCCAGGCTGACCTTGGACTTACTGCGTAGACCAGGTTGGCCTTGAACTTAAGGAGAGCCTCGGTGTCTGCCTCCCCATGTTGGGCTTCCAGAGTGTGCCACCATGTCCAGCTGAGAATCACTGCTTTAGAATCTGTACCTGACCCGTTGGAAGCAGTCACAACAGTTTGCTCTTAGTTAACCTGTTAGTCTTTAAGTCTGTTGGCTTCTCGGTCCTTTGCAGACAATCTACATCTACTTTGACAACACAGAGGCACGTTGGGTAATTCTGACAAGACTGTGGTTCGCCACTGTGCTTACTTCCTGTCTTCTACAAGAACTTCAGTGACTCTGGATGGAGGCAGGATTTTTTTAATGTCATGCAATGGAGGATGAGCCTGAGGTGATGAGGAAGGAAGCAAGAGGATTATTCTGGAAACGTCCAGGACAGAGCAAACACTCTCGATACAGTAGCCCTACTCCTTATGGTATGAGCTTGGAGTTGTGGCTTTTAAACTGCCAGTTGTTCTAGCCAGGTGGGCCAGAGGAGGAGGGAGAGACAGGAAAACCCAACTGTGGCCAGTGCATCCACCCCAATGCCAGTGCGTGTTCAGACAGCATGGGAAAGCGTTGTGCGGGTGCTGTCCAGGAAAAGGAATGAGGCGAAGGTGAGTGACAGGAAAGAAGAAGGAAGCGGGCTCATAGGTTCAAATCTGGGGTCCCAAGACACTAACAACTGCTCCTTTAGAATCAAAACAATGAGCCCATGTCAGGAGAGTGGGAGGGCAGCCCTGGTGAAGCTTTTACCAGATAAGCTGGACTCTAGACCATTTCTCTCCAAATGACCCTGGCGTCACTGTCTGTGGAGCAGACCAACTCTAGTTTGGGATCCACAGGACTGACATGTCCCCTGCTTCCTGTTCTCCCAGTCTAAGGCATCTCTCTTCTGGAAGGTCCTCTACTAGGTCCATTAAGCACTGGGTCCATTTTTGATTGGCAAGACCCGCAAATAGCCATTCTTTCCACAAGAGCATACGCCCAGTGCTGGGCCAGGCTGTCACAGTGTTTGAGCAAGAGTGAAAGTCAACCAGAGGAGCTCCCTTGTTTTACTCGGTGAAGTTGGAGGTGGTTTGAGGACACCTGAACACAGGAGATGTTGATAAGCACAAGGTAGAGTACACATGCAAAACTTTGTAAACTCTTGCTTCCCGGGGAACTCGATGGGCACATTTCCCATTTAAGGTAAGTGTGAAGCTTCATCAAAGGTAGATGTCTATCATGGAACAGGCTCCCATTGATGAAGGAGAAATTGTAGGCTCAGTGGCATGCACCTCCTCCCTCAGTAACTCATCACACATAATCACATACTTGCACGCGCGTGCACGCGCACACACACACACACACACACACACACACACACACCCTTCCTGTTTTCCCATATGTGAGAATTTGCCCTGTGTTTCTCAGTGTCTGCCTTGTTTGCCCCCTCTCATGGTAGATCCAGACAAAACCTCTGTTTTGGTTCAGCCAGAACTTGAATCATACATTAGGATCTCCAGGATAACCCCACATCTTTGCAAAGGACAGAACGACAGACAGGTTAAAAGACAGGATGAAAAACTAGCAGAAGCAACTGGTTGGAGCAATTCAGCATGCAAGGTACAGATCTTAAAGTAGTGTCGCTAAACTGGGCGTGATGGCTCAAACCTATGGCATGACCTCCCTTCCTTTCCTGTGTTGTCAGGAAGCTCCTTGAAGACCTCATGCACAGGCCCCTGAGCCTGTCATACTCGCTGCCAAAACCTGGTGGCATGAAGGCCTTCGTTGAAACCATGTGCACCATAGCTCTCCTCCTTCTGCAGCTGCTCAACCACAAGGTGTTTTATAGCAGGTTCCCGAAGCCAGTCAGTTTACATCAGGAATTATAGCTGATAGCCAAGAGTGACTTCCCGTGATACTATGTGGCAAAGCAAGCAAATTAATACCAGAGATAATAAATGCCAGGCTTGAGCATGAAATATGTCCCCACCATCCTAGGATTAAGAATTTTTAAATGAGGCTCAAATCACCCAGCATCATCCACACAGAGTCCACCATGCTCTGCCCTGGGTTGTGGAAACCACCATAATAAATGCATATGCACACTTATGTAATTTGTCCTTCTTTTTCTTCCTGCATGGAAATCAAACTTGAACCTAGAACCTTCTGCGTGCTAGGCAAGTGCTCTGCCCCTGAGCTGCACCTCTGGCCCTATTTTCTTTCCTTCCCCATCATTCAGTCAGCAGACATATTCCTTAGTGCAGTCTATGTACACATGCACAAAACTTGAAAATGAGCAAGACACAAAGCCAGTGACTTAATGGAGCAGCTGAGCTGTTTGGTGGTGGTCAAAGATGATGCTGTCAGTGTTGAGAATACAAGGCCATAGGACCAGATGGGGAAGGCAACCTTAGAAGAGTGATCACAAGGGCCCCTTCTGAGGAAGCAGCTTTTATTTTTTTTTTTATCCTGAGTAATGAAAACTTGTCCACTGAGTTAAGGAACCAGAGCTCTGTGTGGAAAGCACAATGCATGCAAAGGTCCTGAGGCCCAAGGAAGTCTAACGCATCTGGAGCATTGCCTAGACCAGAAGTGATGGTGCTTGAATTTTAATTTTTAATTCAGACATCTTTTCAGAAATTGTTTTGAGATGTGGTGTTTGGAACTCTTCATAGGATGAATTATGATCATTTCAGATGCATGTATGACATCTTGCATCTGTGCAAACAGCGAGGCTCAGGGCATCTCCTGTTTAACCTCTTGGAGCTGCACCACGCCCTGATGTGGGGGAGATTCTTTTTTTTTTGTTGCTGTTGTTTTGTTTTGTTTTGTTTTTCGAGACAGGGTTTCTCTGTGTAGCTTTGCGCCTTTCCTGGAGCTCACTTGGTAGCCCAGGCTGGCCTCGAACTCACAGAGATCCGCCTGCCTCTGCCTCCCAAGTGCTGGGATTAAAGGCGTGCACCACCACCGCCTGATGGGGGAGATTCTTGAGCTCATTTTACAGATATGGAAGTGGAAATGAACCTAGATGGAGAATGCACAAACACTCGGTGATAGGGCAGAATCCAATTTTGCTGGAACTCTAAAAATGCACAGGTGAGGCCGGGCGTTAGTGGCGTACGCCTTTAATCCCAGCATTTGGGAGGCAGAAGCAGGATGATCTCTGTGAGCTCAAGGCCAGCCTGGTCTACTAAGCAAGTTTCAGGACAGCTAGGACTGTTACACAGAGAAACTCTGTCTCAAAAAATTAAAAAAAAAAATTGCACCAGTGAGCCTCACCTCAAGCCTCACTTCTAGGGAGGGCAAGTAGATGGCTGCTTCCTGGGCAGTTGGACATAAGCCAAGTTCATGAGGAATGACTAGGTATGGTTCCCACCTATTCTCCTGTGAGAACCTCTAATGAGCGAAAGAGATTCGAACAGTGTTGAAGGCTTTGGGTGAAAGGAGGTTGCATGTCAGAAAGCAGCCAACAGGGCCTACCCTTCCTCTGCACTCCACGTGAAGTTCCTGACCAGTGTGCTGGGGCGAGTGCTTTCTCCTTCCCCTACCACTTCCTTCCTTCATCAGAGCTCTGCAGCTTCCATGAGACTCTAAGCTGAGGCTGGTCTGGATGGACCGAGTGCCTGCTAAGCATCGTTTCTCCAGTGTGAGCCCAACACCTCCATCTCCGTCACGTGTGCCCATCTTTTTCAGTCTAATGAACTCCAACCATCAGCGCAACTTAAGTTCGGCTGTCTGTTCGTGCATGCTTAATATTAAAAATGTACTAACAGTGTGGCTGAGAAATCAAATTATGCACATAAATATGCTGGCATAGCAGAGGCGGCGGCAGGAGCTGAACTTAGCAGAGCTGACGCCAGTTCACATTTGCAAATCGCCCGTCAATCTGTCATTAAACATGTTATCAAATGATGATAAGTGTATGCTTCTTGCTTGCATTGGTGGGCCGACTCCTCTTGTTGATGCACCGTAATGGGATAATACGTATTAACATAGCTGTGCTTGGATGAACACAAAACATTCCTTATCTGTCTCAGTTTATTTCCCCTTGTGGCCCCCAAGTAAATGTTTTGTGTTATCAAATTGCCAAAAGAAGGAGGGAGCATAATACTTTTAATTAGCAAAGCTTGTTGGTGGTGGGATTTTTTTTCTCCCCACCTCCCCACCCCCATCCCTGTAACTCCTATGTGTTGTCAATGAAGGAGAGGGAGAGAGAGAGAGAAAGAGAGAGAGAGAGACTCTATTGTCTTCTTTTGGTAAAACGATTCATGTCAGCAGCTCAGAACCTGGCAATTATTCCACGTCTTAATGCACTGGCCTTTCATCCGGGGCCCTTGCTCTTGACAGGCCCGATCGTTTCAGTTCAGTGATATGAAAGGCAGCAAAGGAAATGAGCAGAGACATCCCAGGTCTGTCAGGAGGCCCGGCACTGCCATTCAGTCCCAGGGTTTGCATCATGATGCTACTTAGAGGATCAAGAGACTCTGAGACTCAAGAGACGGATCGTGGCTCCGTATGTTGTCCAGACTTTTAGGGTGTTACTGTGATGGGTGAAGAGGTTGTAGCCCTCCCACACTGTTCCCAAAATTGTGACTTGAGAAATTGTGTGAGCCCCTATAAAATGAGAAACAGTCTTAAAAAGCCAAGTGTGGTACCCTGATCACAGAATACTCACTCATTCACAAGACCAAATGCAGGTGGTAGACATTGATTTCATGAAGCCTAGTCAACCAGAAGTCCATTATCTGATATCTGGGATACAAGTGGATTAAGTTTTTTAGTTATTTGTTTTCATTTTATCCATATGAGAGTTTGCCTGCGTGTATGTATATGTACCATGTGTGTGCAGTGCAGTACCTGTGGAGGCCAGAAGAGGGCTTTGAATTCCTTGAAGCTAGAATTATAGATGATTGTGAGCCACCATGTGGGTGCTAGGAACCTACCCTGGGTCCTCTGCAAGAGCAGCAAGTGCTCTTAACTGCTGAGCCAACGCTCTAATACCCATTTGAATTAATCTTTCATCAAAATGTAAATAATTCTTTTTATTTTTTTGTTTGAAATAATATAACACATTGCAGCTCAGGCTGTACTGGAACACATTGTGTAAATCCAGGCTACCTCTGGACCCACAGAAATCCCCCTGTCTTCACCTCCTAAGTGTTGGGAGTACAGGTGTGAGCCACTAGCCCTGGTTCAAAATTTAGAGGTTTTGTTTTGTTTTGTTTTGTTTTGTTTTGTTTTGTTTTGTTTTGTTTTGTTTTGTTTTGTTTTGTTTTGTTTTGTTTTGTTTTGTTTTGAATGAACATTCCATTTGACAAACAATGGGTCTGTTCAACTTTCTTTGGGTATGATTCTCTGAACCAGAAGAATTTCATTTCTTCACAAGCAATCCACCACAGCATCTCTGGGACCTGGTTATTTATTCACTCAACAGAAATATCCAAGTCTGGGGGTATAGACCTGTCATCTCAGCTACTCAGGAAGCCAAGGCAGGAATATGACAGATTCAAGGCCAGCCTGGGATACTTGGGAAGACTCTGTCTCAAATCTTAAAAAAAAAAAAAAAAATTAAAGAGGGCCAGGATGTAGCTCCATTGTAGAGCACTTTTAAAATCTGGTTCAATCATAAGTATTGGAGGAAGAAAAGTATAAGAGTCTCTACTGTATTTCAGTGACATTGTAGACTCAGAAAGACAGATGGACGGAATTCCTGTGCTTTTGAAGCATCTGGTATTTGGAGGAGGAAGGAGTTTGTTGTGGTGTGAATGTGAAACATCTTCCACAGCCTTCTGTGGGACACTTGGTCCCCAGCTGGTGATACTGTGTGGAAAGGTTGAGGAGCCTTCAAGAGCTAGAGCCTTGCTGGAGGAAGTGGAGGCGGGCCTGGAGGTGCTATTCTCTCTCTCTCTCTCTCTCTCTCTCTCTCTCTCTCTCTCTCTCTCTCTCCCTCCCCTTTCTGCTTCCTGGATGCTGGTGGAATGTTGTAGGTCTCCATTATACTCCTGTCCTTCCACAGCATGATGGCCTCCAACCCTCCGAACCTGAAAACCACAGTAAACCCCCTCTCTCTCATGTTGCTTTTGTCAGGGTATTTTATCATGGCGACGGTAAAGTCAGAGCACTCTTTTTAAATTACTGCCTAGCAATTTGTTTCCATGAGGGCAAATGTAAGTGGAGGTCTAGGAGGGGTGTGATTTTGTAGTGCTCACTTCTCACGCTCCAAGGGAAGCCTTCTTTGCCATTAATCATGACAAAGGGTCACTGTGCTCAGGCTTCCTGGCTTCTTGTTTACACGTGTTTTGAAATTAACATTGACTTCTTGCCATTTGTGTGTGTTCCTTAGTGAGGCGAGCCGCAGACTAATGATTAGAATGATTGTTGGTGTTACCGACGCACTAATTAAAAGAATATTCTGTGGCGAGGCTTGGAGAGAAGAGCTATCACTGGGGACATCAGGACTGAAGTGTGGAGAGGAATGTGTGCAAAAGGAAAGGTCACTAGGTCAGGATTAAGAACAGGTCTTCATGGGGCCCCCATCTCCACGTCTGCCACCTTTCAGAGCATTTTCCCACATAAGGACACGAAGAGAGGCTCTTGTTTTTCATTGACGGGGTCATCTTCTACTCTACTCTATTTTGTTTGTTTTTTATTATTTGTTTTATTGTGTTTTCTTTTTAAGATTTTTTTTGGGGGGGTCTGAAGAAATGGCTCTGAGGTTAAGAGCACTTGCTGCCCTGTCAGAGAACCTGAGTTGTTCAATTCCCAGCACCCACATGGCATGACTCACAACTGCCTGTAACTACAATTGCAGTGAATCTGACAGTCTCTTCTCATCATGGAAGACACAGACAAGCACACAGAGACACACAGACAGGTACACAGACATGAAGACAGGCATACACTGACACAGACACACACACACACACACAGACACACACACACACACACAAATAAAAATAAACCTTTAAAAAAATTATTTTTAGTTTATGTAGATGAGTTTTTGCCTGCTCATTTGTGTGTGTACCATGTGCATGTATGCCTGAGAAGGCCCGAAAAGAACACTGGATCCCCTGGAACTGAAGTCACAGACAGTTAGAAACGGCCATGTGAGTGTTGGGATACATTCTGGACCCATTCTTCTGACTGTGGTCAACATCCTAGTTCCCAGTTTTACAAGCCATTGACGACAAGGGAGGGCCCATGAGGATCTCCAAGCCTGCTAATATCTCACTAGCTACCTAACCACGGTCGTTTTGACCACCCGTAAAGTTCATGATAGCTGAAAACACAAGCTCTTCTGCAGACATCGAGACTTGCCTGCTTACGTTGATAGACTCAGATGAACCCTTTAACGTTTTTAATGGCTCCTTGCCTTTTTTTCCCTTCCAAGAATATCTCAAAATAGGAAACCCTTGTGTTCTATGAAAATATGTCAGACCTGCTCCCGGCATCTGTCAGAGCAGTTTACAATCTCCAGTGTCCCCACTAATTTCCAGGCGGGCATCGTAAAGAGTCATGGAGCTCTTGCCAGGAGGCTGGTCTACGAAAGTGCTGAGTCTGAGACATCGTGTAAAAAGCTGGCTCTAGATTTCTAGATGTTTCCAATGTCAAAAGTTAGCTGCTGGTCAGTGCGGTCGAGGTTTACATTGATGTTCAGATTTTTGTTTACAGAAATTTTTTTTTCCCTTATGTTTCAGCCACAGCGTTGGTGAATGAATTGTCTTGGTATCTTTTGCATGTGTGTTTGGGTATGTGTGTAGGTGTGGTGTGTCTGTGGGTCCAAGCTCATTTCTATGTGTGTATATGCATTCAGGTTTGCATGCAACCCTGCATGTAGAGGCCAGATGTTGACATCAGTATCTTCCTCAATCACTGTCTACCTTCCTTATTAAGACAGGGTCTCGCACTGAACCTGGGCTCCTTGATTTAGCCATACTGGCTGGCCAGGAAGCCCCAGGGCTCTGCCTGTATCCACCTCTCCAGTGTTGAGATTATGGTAGCTCTGCAGATGATTTTTATGTGGGAGCTAAGGGTGCAAATTCAGGTGCTCACACTTGTGCAGCAGGCACTCTACTGTAAGACAAATTACTAAACAGTCTTATTAATTTAAAAAAAAAAAAACCCGGAGCCAGATATTGGGGTAAAAACTGAGAGATCAGAGGAATAGGACAAGCCACAGCCAACTCACCTCACCAACTCCTCAGACTCCAGAGAGAGAGAGACCTACTTCCTGTCTACCCACACCTATATGCCTTTCTGTCCATGCCCTCTCACTTCCTCTCTCCACCCAGCTATATCACTTCCTCTTTCTGCCCAGCTTTATCACTTCCTGTCTGTCTGTATAGACCTCCATGGTGTAGCACCATGCCTGGCTCTGTTCCCAGTGTGGTCTTGAACTCAAAGAGATCTGGATGAATCTCTACCTCCCTAGTGCTAGGATTAAAGGCGTGTGCTACCATTGCCTGACTTCTATGTTTAATATAGTGGCTGATTTTTCCCTTTGATCCTCAGATAAGCTTTATTGGGAGTACACAAATAAAATATCATCATACTCTACCATCTCCCCAGTATCCAGTCTAATGTCAGTAGATCTGCACACTTACACACTTACTCATTCAACGTATTTATTCAATGGCCAGAACTTGAGATAGGTCAAGCCTTCTGAAAGTCATTGTGGCAAGATCTGCTTCAGGAAGGTGATGATCATGCCCAGCCCAGAAGAAGTAGCTTCAAGAGCAATGGGGAAAAGACTGCTTTAGGAAAGTTTAGGGAAAGCTTGTCTAAAGAGGAAGATCTGAGCTGAGAACAGGAAGAACAGAAAAGGAAAATAGATTTCTCCAGGAAGTTAGACTAAACCAACTTCCAATACCTGGAGCAAATAGCAACGTCATAGCTTGATTCAGGGCCTTGGTGCTGAAATGATCAGAGATCCCGTAGCAGTGGTAAGGACTGTTCATTCATTAAAGTGGGGTACACTACAATGAAATCTAAGAATTCGCTAATTTTTTGTGTTTTTTGTTTTGTTTTGTTTCGTTTTTTTGGTTTTTCGAGACAGGGTTTCTCTGTGTAGCTTTGCACCTTTTCCTGGAACTCGCTCTGTAGCCCAGGCTGGCCTCTAACTCACAGAGATCACCTGCCTCCTGAGTGCTGGGATTAAAGGTGTGTGCCACCACCACCCGGCATGAATTTGCTAATTTTTTAATAATAGCTTCCATTCATATCTTCTAGAAATTACAGAAGAACTACAAATGGTCTGAGAACAAGGGTTATCTGTTTCTAAATTTGAGAATTAGCTCCCAATATTTCAAAATCCAAGAAATGGACTTAAATGTCCAGATTTCCAACTTCTCAAAAAAACGTGAGAAAGTCCCACATTCCCACACAGCATCAACGGAGCTGAGGACTGACTACCATCTCTTTGCACAGGGAAACTGTCTTCAGTTTGCCATAGTGCCCACCTCGTCCTGCTTTATCCAACCTACTACACAGAGTCTAATAGTCTCTGCATCATACATCTAAATTAGTAAGCACAGCTTCACAGATAAGGATGTTGACTTTTATTGCTCGTTGGATGAGTTTACGATCCATTAGAACTCTCGCTTACATCTATCACCAAAATTCAATGGTAGAGCATTTACCTGCACACATAAAGCCCCAGGTTTGATTCCCAACCCTACAGAATCTTGTATAGCCCATGATGACTTTGAACTCATGACCCTCCTTCCTCCATCTCCCAGGTTGTTATAGGCATGTACCACCACACGCAGTTTATGTGGTCTAGAGATCAATACAGGGTTTCATGCATGCTAGTCAAGTACTCCACCAACCGAGCTACAGCCCCACACTTGAGCTTTCTTTTTATTTAACAAACAGTCATAGTATGTCTAGTATATAAAAGTGAATGTGCTTTAAAAAAACAGAAATTCAGAGTGAAAAGATACAAGCTTGTCTCTTGAAGCTCACAGATTTCTGGGGAGGAAAACTATAATTATAACAGTATCCTTTAAACACATATTTAATTTAGACAAAACATTCTGAGATCTGTTGCCTCATCTGGTCCCTCCGGAAACATAAGTGTTGGTTAGTTTTTATGTCAACTTGACACAAGCTAGGGTCATCTGAGAAGAGGCAATCTTAATTGAGAAAATACCTCCATAGGATTAGCTTGTAGACAAATCCGTAGGGCACTTTCTGGATTGATGATTGATATGCAAGGGCACATCTCACCTCCAAACAAGTGGTCCTGCCCTGACATCCCTCGGTGATGGATACCTGGATATGAAAGATGAAATAATCCTTCTCTTCCCCAAGTTGATTTCGGTCATAGTGTTTTATCACAGTAATAAAAACCCCACCAAAGACAGCAACTGCTGCCAGAGAATAGACTGTTTCTGGGACAGACTGATCATGTGTTTTAGGAAGGATTCTGGTAGCATCTGAACTTTGGGCTGGAAAAGTCATTGAGTACTCAGAGATCAATGGGATTTTCTGTGGAGCCTGGAAGATGGGGATGGTGAGAGAGGTGCAGAAGATGGAGTCCTGGCTTGGGAAGTTTCAAAGGGAAGTTCTGAGAGTCCTTTAAGGACTCTGTTGGAGCTGTTGGATTTTATTGATTGTGTATGAGTTTCTTTATTCTTGCAGTAAGAAAGTATACAACTCATTTTTATTTTACAGGAGGCTATGGGTAAGAGAATTTGCAATATTGCAGAGATTTGGTCATTTTAGAGAGATGTTGAATATTTCAGAGATACAGTGGATACTTTAGAGAGACTGCAGATATTTTAGAGACTTTGAATATTTTAAAAGGGATTGAACTTTGAAAGGGACTTTGGGTGCTTTAAAGAGACCAAACTTTTAAAGCATTTGAATTTTTAAATATATGAGACTTTAAAAGTTGGAATGTCTTATATTGTGATATTGTCATTAATATAAGATCTTGGGGACAAGCAGAAAAGGAAAGGCTACTGTTTGATGGTGTGCCAAGTTGACAAGGGGTCAATTGTGCTGGCTGGTTTTCATGTCAACTTGACACAAGCTAGGGTCATCTGAGAAAAACCTAATCTTAATTGAGAAAATGCCTCATAGGATTGGCCTGTAGGAAAATCTGCATGTTATTTTCTTGGTTGATGATCGATGAGGGAGGGTCCAGCTCACTGTGGGTGGTGCCACCCCTGGACAGGTGGTCCCGAGGTGCTATAAGAAAGCAAGATGAGTAAGTCATGGAAAACAAGCCTCCTCCATGTCCTCTGCCTTCCTGGCTTGAGTTCCTGTCCTCACTCCCTGGGATGATAGACTTTGACTGTAAACTGAAATAAGTCCTCCCTCAACCCAAGTTGCTTTGGGTCATGATGTTTAATTAGAGCAATAGAAAACCCCAATTAAGACACTAAGAGAGAGCAAACAGGACTATTACTGGTCCTAGGTTGAGTCTTTGCAGCAAAATGGACTCAGATGAGTGAATGTGTTTGCCTAGGTGAAAGCTGCTGGGTCAAAGTTAAGATTCAAGCTGCAAGTAATATCCTATCTTCACGTAGGTTCTTTGCTGACTTACCCTACAAAGTGCTGTCCTAGTTAGGAGTCGGCAAACCTGGCCTGCCACCTGTTTTGTAAATAAAGTTTTATTGGAACACAGCCATTCCACTTGTTTTCATATGTTTGTGGCTGTTTTGTCCTTTAATGTCAAACTTGCAGAATTACATCAGGGAATGCACAGTTAATACAAAACCTAAAACACCTTTTATCTACCCCTTAGGAGAACTTTTGCCTTTGGCCTACATGGTAGATGCTTATTGAGGGTGAGCGTGGGGGGTGGAAAAAAGCCACATTGTTGTGTCCCCTTCATGAACTAAAGAAAAGGTCACCAGCCCATGATGGAAGAAGTTGGTTAGCACTTGGAACACTGGTCAAAAATACTGAGAGCAAAATTGGATCTTCAGTTAAGTCTTGAAGTTCCATGTCACAGAATCTATATTATGCAACAAGGAAAAAAAAGTCTTTAAATATTATGATATTGTAGATATAAATACTACTCGTGGGTACTGAGAATTGGACAGGAAAGCCGGGCATCCAAGAACAGTGCCTAGATTCAAGCCAGAACTGAGGGAGTAAAATCCCCTGCCTAGCCTGGATCGACTTCCTCCTGAAACCCTGGAAAGCGCTGGTGGCTTTCACACCTGCTTGTATAATATCTCCTTCTGCTGAGGTTTATGTCTGTCTGCCTGATGGAAGACTGTCAGTTCTATCTTGTGAATCCCCTTCTTTCCAACCAAGCACTTGAGCTTGGATAACTGTATATCCTGCTTTTAATTCCCCAAAAGAAAAAGATCTAAGAAAGATGGTTGTTATTATTTTTTTAACAAGAAAAAGAGGAGGAGGAAGAGAGAGAGGAAACAGAGTGATTCCTCAAATTTCTTTTGGCTGCTGGACATTGAGTGTCTTGCCTGTGGTTGGAAAGTCTGCCCTGAAGTGATTTTGTAGCAATGACTAATTATTGATACTATGGGGTATTGGTCTAGGAGGAGAGCAAAAATATCATTCATGTGATACAGATGGCCAAAATAAAGGGCAATAGGCTGAGAAGCTTGAGGGCCCCTAACAATGGAGACCACAGGTCTAGAATGGGCTCTGTCTTAAATTCTACCCTAGAAGATGGGGATTTGGGCTAATGGTCAGGAACAGACCTGAATCCGAGCAGCCACTCTACCTCTCCACTGTTCCTGGGGTCCATCTGATGATCCCCTGGACCAAGAAAATCACAAAAGCCACCTTGGGCGGCCACTCACTTTTCCTTTGCTGTGTGTGTCTCAGCAGTGACTACTTTCTCTAGGATACACTTCCTTCACCCACCAATGCCCTCAACAGCCCTGTTCTCATCAGTCAGGCTGTTTCTTAGACAGTTGTCATAACTTGGTCACGGGGCCAATAAGAACTGGAGAAAGGCCATCTGCATCTCACGCATCCTTCTCAACCTTGGATGCCCTTTTTTCAGGTACTAGGAACATGGTTTTTGAGACGGGAGCTCTCACTGGCCAGGAGCTTGCTAAGTAGGCCCAGATGGCTAGCTATTGAGCCCTAGGCCTTCCTTCAGTCCCCAGGGTGGGATTACAGGCATACAGCACCACCCTCACCATTTTCTCCCAGGTCCTACGGGTGGAGCTCATGTCCTCACGCCTGCATTGCAGTCAGTGTATCGAGCTCTGGAGTGTCATGCTTACTAGGTGGAGTTCCATTAGATAGACTCCTAATGTTTTATGCCTCGATTTCTCCATCTTGCAAATTATAATAAACTGCTTTTCCCACCTTGCCCCTATCAGTTAGGATGACATCAACCGCTTTGGAAAGTGACAAGCTCATAAAACAAAAACATATTTTATTAAAGTCAAATCAAAACTCAGAATATATTCTTGCTGGGCACAAATTATACATCTGAGGTATCATTTTTAGCTCCCCCACCATCCTTTCTTTTTTTCTGAGCTTCGGAACTCTTCTGACTTCCTGGTACTAATTCCCGTTTAAAGGCCATTTAATTGAGAGAAGCCCAAAAAACTCAGCAGCTCTATAAAAATTTCAGTCCATCAAGGATTCTGAGATGAGTTGTTTTGATCTTTTCCTCCTCCATCCTTTAAGCCTTTTTGTGAGAACTCCTTAATAATCCCCCTTTTAGTTCTTATTTCTCATCTCTCCCTTTGAAAAGGCAGGTTTCTACCCCACTGCAAAGGTGAGGGCCTTGCAGACCTCTTGCAGTGATGCTCCTGTGGCTCCAGAAAGACACTGGGCCCTTGCCATGCTCAAGGCACACATGGGGCCTTCTGCCCTTCTGCTGGATCCCTTCACATCCCCACTCCTCTTATCTTGGAAGGTGTGGTATTTAAGAACACCACCATTGGTGTTTTCCACATAGTAGGTGACTGCTTAGTCACTGGGGTCTGGTTCTGTCCCCTTCTCCATTTATAAATAAAATGCTTGAGAAGGGACTGGGGAGGGTCTGTGAATAGTGCTGAGTGGATAAAGTGCTTGCTGTGTGAGAACATGAGTTCAAATCCCCAGAAGCCATGTAACATCCAGACCCAGTAGCACACATTTGTAATCTTTACAGGGAACTGGAAGGTGGAGAATCCAGGAGAACTCACAGGCCAGCTAGCCTGGTAGCTGCACCAAAAAACAGCATTTGACAGCATATGTTTATAATCCCAGTCCTCAGCAGGTGGATGCAGGAGGAGCTACAGCTTTGGAGAGCAGTTCAGTGAAGCCATCCTGTGATACTTGAGAGCTTGTTGCGAAAGAAAGAAGGAAGGAAGGAAGGAAGGAAGGAAGGAAGGAAGGAAGGAAGGAAGGAAGGAAGGAGGGAGGGAGGGAGGGAGGGAG
>CABHPH010158718.1:0-10284 GCA_902168325.1 Peromyscus nudipes
CATGACAGAATAGAATGTCTGTGTTAGTCTACATGACAGAATAGAATATCTTTGTTAGTCTACATGACAGAATAGAATGTCTGTGTTAGTTTACATGACAGAATAGAATATCTTTGTTAGTCTACATGACAGAATAGAATGTCTGTGTTAGTCTACATGACAAAATCTGGAAAAAAAGGATCTTTGGGACCAGACTTCGGGACAAACTCCCAGACCCACTGTGTATGGAGAGCTTCAGCTAAGCTGTACAAAGGCTTATGAACTAGCTTCCATGAGTTCCCTGGGTTGGATCAGTGTTCCCAGCTGTTCCCAGAAGAGAACACAAGGGAAAAGTTTTTGTCCCCTGTTCTAATCCTAGGTGCTGATGTCACCACAGGTGAGCCCAGCTGGGACAGGGTTTCAGTTTCCTTCTGTGATGCTGCAGGTTTGGTTGTGGCATTCAAGGCTCTCTGGGAAACATAGGCAGCAAAGAACAATCCAGAGACTTTGGACTCAAGGAGACTTAATGGAGGAAACTACTTTCCTTTATCAGGAGCATTTGGGTCCAGAGGACAGGAAAATCTCTGCCCCTTGTGGGATGCTGGGGGGTAACCTCCTTCCTGTCCATCCAGATATCCAGCAACCCCCTCCCCTCCTCTCCACACCCACTCACCTGTGTCTCCCTTGCTTCCCTTCACACCTGCAGCCCCTGGACTCCCGGGGATCCCTGGAGGTCCTACCAGACAACAGACACCACGTGGGCATAAGGATAGGGCTGGACAGATGTTGGAATACCACTCCCAGTGCAGGGATAAAGGGCCTCACCTGGTGGCCCAAGAGGACCAGTGCGGCCTGGCTCACCCTTGGCACCTGAAGATCCTGCTGCACCAGAAAGACCTGGCGCACCCGGCGCTCCAGGTGGTCCTAGAAGGTAAATGGTGAAGGCGGGGCTAGGGGTGAGTGGCACAAGGGCTCCCTACCCTCTGTGACATACATCTCCTAACACTATCCAGCCGCCGTCTTGAGAAGTCATCTACTGCCCTATGGGTGAGAGAGAAACAATACCACAAACTTGGTCTCCTCCGTCACAGCTGTAGAATTTAAGATGGTAGACAGATCGAGAACTTTGGGTGGGAATACCGAGCTCTGCTCCTCAGCAGCCAAGGAGGTACACATGTAAAGAGGATTATCATTAGAGTCTGTGCTCTACCAGCTGATCTCTTCCTTTTAGGAAGTCAGGTTTCTAAGCCCCTTGGAGTTCTCTGGGCTATCGCTATGATGAGATGGAACCTGGCATGGTGGTACACGTCTGTGATCCCAGCACTTGGGAGCCAGAGAATCAGAAGTTCAAAGTTTATCCTTAGATAAGTAGTAAGCTTTAGGCTAGCCTGGGCTACATGAGACCCTGTTAGAAAGAAAATAAGGAAGCAAGGAAGGAGAGAGAAGGAGGGAGGCAGGGAGGGAAGGAGGAAGGGAGGGAGAAAGACAATGGATAACTTTCCCTGTTTGACTCTCTCTGGGGACTGCAGCCACTCTGCCCAGATGCCCACAGTTCCTACCTTGATCACCTTTGGCTCCAGGAGACCCAGCCAAACCTGCAATGGACAAGGACTCCTAAGGGTGCTGTCACTCTAAGGGCTACAAGAGAGAAGGGCAAGGCCTCCAGGTCCGCAGCCCCTACAGTACAACCTCTTACCTGGTAGGCCTGGTTTCCCAGGGTCACCTTTATTTCCCTGTATTCCAGGGAGACCCGTGACCCCTGTGTCTCCCTTCATGCCCATGTCCCCTTTGCTTCCTGCAACAAACAAACAAACAAACAAACAAAAAAGAAATCAAGGTTGGACATGGCATTTGCCATCTTACCCAAACTCTAAACTGAAATGCCCTGTGCCAGAGGTGGAACATCTGGTCACAGCCCTCCAGGAATGAGCCCCTTCCCAGTGACAGGGCACGAACTCATGATAGATTGGCCAGATGACCTGACACGGGTGACAGCTGAGCTGCCGGGATCCCAGTCAGAACCCCCACCCCAGAGAGAAGGATCACAGTCCGGGGTCACCCAGTACTTTGGGGGCTCATTTTACTCTCTCCATTTCGGGGGTTATCTTTCATAGCCTCTCAGACTGAAATTGGAATGTTCTAGAAAGCATCTCCCAGATGCTGAGAATAGCAAAGGTCATTGGGAAAGAGAAAAACAATGCAGTGATTTCTGTGCCTGCCTGCGGCGCAGACAAGGGCTTCTCTGGCACCCAAGATTTCAAATTTTCCACTCGTCATCAGCATTCGGAACTCATTCAGCTAGTCCTCTCCTGAGTCCTCTGTCTCTCCCTCCTCCTTTCCCTTAATATCTGGTGCATATCAATTGAGGGCAGCCGCCTTCCTGAAGGGCAGGTCAGCCAGGCGGGTGGGCTGCACAATGGGCTTGCTCAGTGGTAGCCACTCTGAGAGCCACTGAGGTCATGTGGTTGACTGGGTGTGGACACCCAGCTCTGTTCCTACTGGGACCAACATAGGGTGAAGGTCTTAAAGAGGACTGTCACCCCAAAACAACCTTTTCTGCTCTCTACTAGACCGGCTGGCAAAATTTTACTAAAAAAAAAAAAAAAATTATAGCTCTATTCTCTAATATTGAAATGCACTGGTTTTGTGAAGCGTGTACCTGTATATGCATGTTCAAGTGTATGGGTGCACATGTATGTGTGGTGCTCGTGGACATGAGTTTGGAAGCCAGAGGACCTTGGGCATTGTTCCTCAGCTGTCATCTACCTTGATTTTTTTTTTTTTTTTTTTTTGAGGCAGGGTCTCTCACTGACCTTGGAACTCAGCAGATAGGCTGGCCAGTTAGTCCCAGGGATCTGCCTGTCTCTGCCTCTCCAGCACTGAGATTATGATCATATGCTACTGTGCCTGGCTTTCCCACATAGGTTCTGGGGATCAAGCTCACACCCTTGAACTTGCACAGCAAGTACCTCACCAAGGGAGCCATCTCTCCAACTTTCTACGCTGTTATTTTGACAAGGGCCTGGAGAGGACTCAGGGGCACACCAACTTCCTCTCAGTGAAGTCAGAATGGGGTCCTGATTAATTAGTGAATGACTCTGAAGAAGATAGCTAGAGCAAGAACCAGCCTCCCTGAGTCTGAGTAAGGCTAGTTCAAGGCTTGGGAGGGAAGCTAGATGATTAGACGTAAAGAATAAATGTTTCCTGGTACCAGGGAGATGGTTCTGTGGGTAAAGTACCTGTTGTATAAGCCTGAGGTTCCGAGTTTGAATCATAGCACTCATATAAAAAGCTAGGCGCCGGGTGGTGGTGGCGCACACCTTTAATCCCAGCACTCGGGAGGCAGAGACAGGCGGATCTCTGTGAGTTCGAGGCCAGCCTGGACTACCAAGTGAGTTCCAGGAAAGGCGCAAAGCTACACAGAGAAACCCTGTCTCGAAAAACCAAAAAAAAAAAAAAAAAAAAAAAAAAAAGCTAGGCATGGCGGTAAATGTTTGTAATCCCAGTGTTTGGGGGGAGAAGACAAGAGATCCCTGGGACTGGCTGACCAGCCAGGGAGTGAGCTCCAGGTTCAGTGAAAGACCCTATCTCAAGAAACAAACCATAATGAAAATGTGTTGCATGAAAACATATATTTTCAATAAAAAACAAAACAAAAAGACAAAAAAGAAAAGAAAGAAGGTGCAAAGTGATGGAGGAAGACACTCAATAGCAACACATGTACAAACATGCACACGCATAAACACGACACACCACACACGCATAGAAAAAGAAGGCTGTTTCCTGATGGGACATCAAGTGCTAATTAGGGACTGAGTTCCATGTGCACAAAAACACCACCAGGGAGCAGGAGACACTCAGGTGTCCTTGCCTTATGAGTCCAAGCCGTTCCATGAAAAGCATCTTGAAGGCTCTCACCACACTGAAGTAAAAATGTATGGGCCACAGAGAGGCCAACTCTCTTGGGTCAATCAGCGTATAATATACGTATCACACTGTCACCCACAAACATGAATGATTATGAATCAATTGAAATCAATTAATTCCTTTTCAAAAGAACTGGAGTACAGTTGAGGCTTCTCTTAAACAGCTGGACAGGAAGTTCTTAAACCCTGTTCTCAGCCAGAGCGGGTAGACACAGGCTCCCTGACCCCTCCAGCTTCCCCATGAATGCCGCCGCCCCAACACAACCCTTACCTGGAAGGCCTAGGTCCCCTTTGTCTCCCTTGGTGCCATGTTCCCCCTTGGGGCCAGTGAGACCTTTGTCACCTTTGCTGCCCTTCTCTCCTTGAGGTCCTGGGGCACCTGTGACAAGAACAGGGATGAGGTAGGCTCTGACTGTCCCACTGGGGATGGGCTCCTGGAGACGGAACAGAGTGGGAAGGGAAGGGATCTCTGGGGAAAACCTGGGGGACACATTCATTAGCTCTTCTCTTTGATGGTCTTGGCGAGCTCTTTGGAGACAGAAAGGAGGGCAGGGTAGGGCTGTAGAGAGAGCACGTGGGGACAGCTGCCCTGTGAGAAATGGCAATACATGGTTGTTCCCAGGAGACAAAGTCACATGGGTGCAGTCACCCTATGGGAAATGACAGTGCATGGCTGGCCCCAGGAGACGAAGTCACATGGGTGCAGTCACCCTATGGGAAATGGCAATGCATGGCTGGCCCCAGGAGAGGAAGTCACATGGGTGCAGTCGCCCTATGGGAAACGGCAATGCATGGCTGGCCCCAGGAGAGGAAGCCCAAGTTACCAGTTGCTCCTTGCTTCCCTGGTGCACCCGGAAGTCCCTCGAGGCCTGTGAGATGAAAAGAAGGACTCAGTCACTGTGGTTTCTTTAGTTAGCTGGCATCCTAGGGACCCTGCAGTGGTACAGGCACCCCAGCATAAGCTCTGTATACTCTATACACAAATGCACAAGCAAGCGTATGTGGCAGAGTACCAGGCAGGTTCAGATGGAAGTGACTGTTTTTCCAAAGGCTTGTGGTCAGTGCATGGCCATGGAAGGAAGGTTCTAGAAGACGGCAAGTCGGTTTGAATCATAGCTGTCTCTCCAAGCAAGGTAAATGACCTTAGAAAAGACACCACACTATCCCTTGCCTCAACACTCTCATTTGTAAAATGGGGCTGGTGATGACTGGGCTCTCTGCAGGTGCCTCACTAATGCTCCTGTGCTGGGGACAAAAATGGCCAAAAATGGCGTTGGGAAATAACACGCCTGCCTGGGACACTGAGGTATGTTATAGGTGAGCATGCAGGACACAACCCCAAGCTCAGGCCATTCCTAGGCGGAGTGGACTGAGGCAGGATCATGAGCACAAAGAGAAATGGAGAGACCCTGGAGGGTGGGTGAGGAAGGGAAGAAGGAAGAGGGGCTCCCTGGGATGCCCGAGCTCCAGCTTTTTCCGGGGTGCCAGCTGCTCTCAGCTCATGATCTCCATCATCTGCCACCTTGTCTCAAAACAAGACAAAAATAAAAACAAAAACCAAGGTGGACTGCACCTGAGGTGAGCTGCCAAGGTTGACTCTGGCATCTACATGGACACATGTGTACCAGGACACAACACATGTGTGCACATGTGCAGAGAGAGAGAGAGAGACAGAGAGAGAGAGAGACAGAGACAGAGACAGAGACAGGCAGAGACAGGGAGAGAAGAATGTTCTATAACAGCACCTCGCAGAAGCCTCAACTCCATCTTACGTATAAAGAAACTGAGGTGCATGGAGGTGAGGGAGGCAAGGTCGCAAAGGCAGGATATGTGTGGATGTCTCCCCTGCTGGACCATGGAGCTGCACTTTCCCCAGCGGGCTACAGCCTTGCAGTCCTCAGCAAAGAAGGTTCAACAGGGCTGCCCACACACTACAGCCTGTCCAGGCTGAGGCACCATTGGGCAGTACTCCTTTTTGTGACCCCTCCCCACCTCTGAACCCACCCCAGGTCTCATACAAGCTGTCTCCCCTTGTGCAGACCCACCCCATGGGGTTTAGAGTTTGGTGTGGGTCCCTGTCACTGAGAAAGCTCACTGTGACATCTACTCACCTGCCTCTCCCTTGATGCCTGGTGGGCCCCGGGGTCCTTGGACACCTAAAGATGTTAGGGTTAAAACATGAAGTTAGGAACCCTGGGGAAGATAAATACGAGGGCTTGCAGCTGGCTGGGTACAAGACAAACAAGTTGAGCAGTTAACAGGGAGAACAGGATTCTGGGAAAACCAAAAGCCACAGAGCTGGTCTCAGCAGGACCTGGATCACCTCCCCTACATCCTTCCTCGAAGTTCACACACAAGGTGCCAATGCTTTTGCCCTAAGGAACTTCTCAACTTCACAAGTGAGTACACCTTGAAACATGTTTTCTACAGCTAACACAGCTAACTGCAACAAACTCCACCTCCAGGGTTGGGAGATGGCTCGGCAGTTAAGATGCTCTTGCAGAGGATCTGAGGCCAGTTCCTGGCACCCATGTTGGGCACAGAAGTCTGTATCCCCAGCTCCAGGGCATCCTTCTGGCTTCTTCCAGTACAGCATTCACATGCACATATCCCCCTACACACTCATACATACCACCAGAAAAACAAAACTTATCAAACCAATAATAATAATAATAATAATAATAATAATAACCTCTGTTTTTAAAAAGCAATTCTTTACCTATCTCAGGAAAAGGAACGACCCGAGGCACCCAGGGAGGCACAGAGGGGGAAATGATAGACTGAGACACTAAGTCCAGACATAGGAGTGGCCAGTGACTAGTGCCCATGGCTGGGACAGCTCTCTCCTCTTGAGGGTGTATTTCGTTTTCTCCCTTAAAAATTACTTATGTGTATGTGTGTTTGTCTGCGTGAGTGTATGCCACATGCAGGGGTACATGTGGGGGCCAGACAAGGGTGCTGGGTCCTCTGGAGCTGCAGTCACAGGCAGTTGTGAGCCGCTCGACCTGGGTGCTGGGAACCGAACCTGGGTCCTCTGCAAGAGCACCCAGCATTCTCACTCCTGTGCCTGCCCTCAGACCCCCTTTCTCCTTCCTGGCTTGGTAAAAATAAACTTTGGCCACCACTCTACCAGTGTCCTGGTGTGATTTATTCTTCCTGCTATGATTGGGATGAGAGGGGATTCGGAGGGAGACATCTGTCTATTCATGACAGGGGGAAGAAGGATTCAGAGTATAGCTTGGAGGAGAAGGGGGAAGAACACAAAGTTGAAAAGCAGAGGCTGAACCTGGGGTTCCATTGCGGACCCACAACCCCCCTTGCTCCCTTCTGGGCAGGTGACCCAGGCAGGCCAGGGATCCCAGGCACACCTGGGGCCCCTTTTGGACCTGGAGGATGAAGAAGAGCAGGGATAACAACTAGTCGAGCAATAGTAGATGACGATGTATTCACTCAGCCTCCCAGCAAACGTCCACTGACCCTCAAGGGCAGACTAGCCCATGAAGGAAACAAAAAGCCTGGGTGATAACTGCTTTCCTTAAGAAGTATGTGGTCTGGGAGACAAGGAAGAAATGAAAAAGAACAGTGTAGATGATGTCTGAGGGAGGCTCAGCCTCAAAGACTTGGCTTCAAGTACCGCTCAGGCTTGGCTGGGAGGCTGTGTCCCATATCTGTGTCGGGAAGTCTGTGGCTCTGGGGAGAGGTGCTTGCTGCTTGTAACAACTGCCTATACCTGAGGTAAAGCCAGGGATTCTGAGCCCCATGCCTCCCCCTGCCCTCAGTAGCTGTCAAATGAGCCTTCGGGGGGGCCTTGGCCAAGCAAGGCAAACCGTGAAGTAAGGGAGAGAGATGGTAGCCTGATGGATGGGGCCTGACAAGCCCAGACTCCCACAGCTCTGGCTCCCAGCCACACTGCTTAGCTCTTATAAGTGTGAGCTGAAGTTCAGAAATAAGCCACACCTATGGTGAAGGTTCCACAAGGCTGTTGACCCATTAGAATACACGCATGGTTGTGGAGAGGTGGAATGTTGCAGATCCAGAGCTGAATTATCCTGAACTATCTTTAACCCCTAAAGAGCCATTTATTACTCATCTCTGTGTTTAGTTTAACATCCTGTGACTATTAGGTAAAAGGCTTGTGGAAACGACTAGCAGACCCCTTAGCGTCTATCAACACAAAGGCTAAGCACGTCATCAGATAGTGTCTGAGGCCTAAAGCAGGAGTTTTCCTGCTTTGCAGTAACCTACCCACCTACCTGATGTTCGCAGTTACATATCTTTTAAAGCACCTTGATTTATGATTTTCTTTTGCTCTGTTACTATCAAAATTTCAGGAAACGTATCACACTGGAACATGGTATGTGAGGCCACCTGAGTCCCTGCTCACAGGCCACAGCCATTTATATTTGGTTTCAGAATAAACCATCTCTTTTTCCCTTTGATGTGTGGGTCGAGTCAACAACACACAACGCTGTTGCCATCACAACCCTCTGGGAGAGCAGAGGCTAACACAAGTAAGTCAAAGGCACTTGATGGGAGTGCTTCTGGGAGACAAAGAAGGTTCTGGAAACCTGGGACATTTGGGGAAGATGGGAGGAGGAGATAGGTGAACTGTCCTAGGAAGATGGCAAGGTTTGGATGTCGGAGAGAGGAGGCAATCATCTGGGACAAGGGGGAAGGCAGAGGCCGAGAGCTAGGGGTCCTCACTCCGTGGGGTAGAGAGGTGGTCCCATGAAGGAGGCAGCACAGGGACTGAGCAGCTCATTGGAAGATGAGCTGAACATAGAAAATACATAGAGGGCTCCCAGCTAAGGCGCCTTCCCGGGAATGGCAATGTAGGTCAGACAGGAAATGAACATACCTGGGGAGCCTCGTTCACCCTTAATCCGGAACAGCTCTGTGAGTGAAAGAGAGAGGGTTGCAGGTTGAGCCAGGGTGTGGAGTGGAGCTTGGGTTTGCTCCTGCGCCCCACAGAGAGCTCACAGACTCTGCCTTGGAAGGCTGGGCTCCCATGGGTCTTCCCGCCTTGGAGGTTTGAACAACACCTGAATGTGTTTAGGAAAGTAAGCTTCCAGAGACCAGTAACCAGATCTCTGGAAGTTGAGGAAGTACAGAAATATTCAGATTGCCCCAAATCAGTTTGCAGAGGTTCCCGTGGTTAGGGGAGAGCCTGTCTGTGTTGGTCAAAAGGGCTCTTTTGCAGGCTGGGCATGCAGCTTGGTTGGTAGAGTGCCCACCCAGCACGCATGGAAGCCCTGGGTTTCAGCCCCAGCACACAGAAACAGGTGTGGTGATACCTGGATTCCGAGTGAGGTTGTGAAGCAGTTGCTCCTGGCTGGTGCGGACCCGAGTGAGCTGGGCCTGCAGGGCCTGCAGCCCCAGCGCTCCTGGTACCAGGTGCGTTTTGGGTTGCGCCAGCTGCAGCGAGAAGAACGACCTGTCCTCAGCAGCCAGGGTTCCATTGTCTAAGCACATCTCCAGGATCTGGAGCCGCTTCTGCAGATTGAGAGCTGGGACCCCAACCCAATACGTCATTTAGGGGCCTCATTGAAGCCTGAGACACTGGGGCAGGTTCCTGGTATTCCGTGCCACACGTACATGACTTCTGTAGGGCATGGAGTTTCAAATACAAACTCTGTGTACTGTGGGGAAAAGGAGACAGGATGGACTCCCCACAGTAGTGGATGCCTGGGACCTTTTGGTCAGCCAGCCTAGCCATCTGGTGAACTCCAAGCCAGAAAGAGACCCTGACTCAAAATGGACAATGAATGATGCATGATCTTCAAGATTGTCCTCTGTCCTCCACACACATGTTCATACGTGTGTATGTATACCCCCTACACATATGCACATGGAGAGGAAGTGAGGAACAGCCCAAAACTGTCATCTGGCTTCCATATGCACACAGACACACAGACACACAGACATGCACACACACACATTCACAAACACACCTTCACTCTTCCATTACGTTGGTGGTGGGTCTAACCACTGTGCCCTAGCAGGAGGGCAAATGTACTCTCAAGATGCCTCCACTCAGCCTGAACTCTGCACCCAAGGAGCTTAGGTGGCCACTCTGTGAAGAACCACACAGGATCAGGACCACTTTACCTTGAATGAACAGCAGGGTGGTACCTGCTGTGAGCAGGGTCAGGTAGATGGCCATGGCTGCCATGCAAACGGTCCCCCCATTTCTCTTCTTGGGTGTTGGATCTGGAATACAAGAAGAGAAGTGGTGGCTTCAGGGGTGCAGAGAAGGAGCCAGCCTGTGCCAGGTCACACGCGGGGCGGCGGGGACTCCTTGGAAAGTAGGAAAGGCATTGAAATCTTTCTTGTTTCTTTCTTTCTTTCTTTCTTTCTTTCTTTCTTTCTTTCTTTCTTT